>CAHIKZ030000006.1:177500-457500 GCA_903632075.3 Acanthosepion pharaonis | reverse complement strand
CTTTCAGTTTAAATGGACACACGAGCTCATTACCAATAATCCCAGCCCATATCATGATCCCACCACCACCTTGTTGGCGTTTAAAAAAATTTTCTTGAGTCATGTTGCTTGCAAACCCATCCTCGAGCCCATCCATCGAGGGTGATCCTTGATTCGTCTTTAAAAAGCACTTTACTGAAATCAGTTTTCATGTATTTTTTTGCCCACTGCAATCTTCTTTCCTCATGTTTTTTTGTTAAAATGGGTTTCTTTATTTGATTTTTTACATCAGCAAACTTTCTTAATGCTTTACACCTTGTTTTCCTTGACACCACAGAAGCTCCGGCGGCCTCAAATATGAACGCACTTGACGCATTTGGGTTTCTTATTAATTCTCTTCGGATATGTGATAGATCTCGCTTTGCTAAATTCCTGAATTCAGCCTGAGACTTTTTTTTCCTTGGTTGAATTCCCATTTGACATATTTTATTGATTGTTCGATGATCCCTTTTCAAATCCTTAGAAATTTGAAGCGAAGACTTTCCTTTGCCATTTTCTTTGATTATATAGTTCTTTTCATTCATTGTTGGTTCTTTTTTACGAGCCATAATACTAAATTCTAGTTCTTGCAAATAATCTCTTGACACTGCTAATTGCTATAACTACTGAAAAAATAGTAAATATCAATCTGAAATTGAAAATTGGAACTTAAATGCTTTCATGCTTACTCGCTACACATAATAGTACAAATTATTTCATTGGATAACACATATCTATCAATTTTACATTAAATATTTGACAATACCTCTTTTGCATATAATCTCAAGACGCAGTTTATATATGTGTGTGTGTGTGGTCTTCTTCCCATCGAGGAAATTATTATTTACCCCGTCTCCCCACTGAGATGTGATGTGTTACATGATCAGGTTTATTGTGGGGAACTCGAGCGTGTACACCCAGCCCAAGGCCAAAACGTGCCCAGCCATCGCAACCGTCGGTTGCGCTGGCCTTGGTAGCGACTACCGATCCCCTCCCCTCTCTAGTGCAATCGAGGTGCAGCCTCGAGTAGCTGTTCCTCAGGGCCAGGCACATCACAGTATCTATTTTCCGCGGACCGACCAACAACTGAGTCGCACTGTGGCCGAAGACAATGACTCAACTCTGAGATGATAAACCCTACCGGGCATGGAAAGTTCATCAGAACAATTACCATTAAAATATTTATAGGAAAGGGAAGCTATATTACGGCAGTGAGAAGGGGAGACTGAAGCCGAGATGCTAGGTCAGGACCAATAACATTGCAGTTTCTTCTTTAATCTCCAAAAATTATTCCCCGGTAAATCTTTCTGTACGAGTGAACCAGTCCATTTAAGTAATGCCGAGTGTTATTTCCCGATTTAACTTTCCATGTTATGCTCCACACAATTCTCGCATTGGTTAACCTGTTATCTCCTGTTGCGATGATTTCTAGGTACTTTCATTTTTTCTTTTCATTGTATTATTTCATTTTATTCATTTACTTTTCCCCTTTTCCTAAAATTTCAGTTTTGACCATTGGAATATAGATATCAATGTCAAAAATTTTCTCCTTCCTTTCTCATTACATGTAGTCTGTAGGTGTTCTTTCTGGGGAGCTGAGCTTTGTGCATTTTCATTTACTTCCTGGTCCATCGATCTACCGATTTAAATTCTCCTGTTGTCCAGCCGAGAGAAAAATTCTGTGAATCTTGGTACTACCTTGTGTAGTCAACAGTTTTATCATTGTTATTTTCCAGTCAATGAATAATCTCACCAGTAGTAATTTACTTTGGAGATTAAATGGCATCAAGACTGCTCGAAATTTCAGCACCATCCTCAGTATTATAGCTATTTTCATCAATGCCTGGATGATTTCAGCTCCTCCATTTTTTTTTCAGTCTATTCAGGACCATACCCAGTGCTCTAATAACGTCCGGCACGACTGTTACCTTAATATTTTACCAAAGTCTTCGTTTTTTTTTTTTTTTTTTTTTTTTATTTTGTTTTTCTTTTTTGGTTATCTCAAGACATTTATCTTTTTTTTTTCTTTTTTTTTTTTTTTACTTTTTTTCTACTTTGTGGTCAGCTGGATCATAGAATTTCACTGTCTGGCTAATTCTTTCTTGTTTACAACGACTAATACTGGATCCGGTCTACTGTCATAGATTGGGGGAATCAGTTTGAATCTCAAAGTCCGAGAGGGGCGGTATTTGCTTAGATATCATTGATCTGTATTGTAAAAAAAAAAAGACAAAGCAAACAGAGAACCTGTTGTAGACGAAACAATCACAGACAGGGTTACGCAGAAGATACTGGAAAGAGAAATGGATCTCCTATAATTGCAACTCAGATTAAATGCGTCAGGATAAATTATATGAAAAGATATTCAGAAGGTATCAGCCTGAAAAACAGGGAAATCCAAAAATAATTCTAACTTTTTAGGTCATTTACCCAAGCGTCGTGGTCTAGTATACGCTGACGGCATTCCCTGGAGAGGTGAAGCTCCACACCAAAAATGCTTACAAACTCAAATATAAACGACTAATATGTACTTATTCCCGACCTTGTAGTTATCGCTAACATCTTGTCTAGATTTAAAAACTCTACGTTTCATTGAATTTCACATACAAATCGATGAAATTTGAATTGGCTGATTTGTTTGGAAACATGCTTTAACAAAACCGTACTTTGCGGTTTAATAATTTCTTTAATTTAATTTAATTTTATAGAACTTCATGGTAAACATTATATTTTAAGAAAATTGACTTTTCTTCCTATTTAACAGCGAAAAATAAATTCTTAGGATTTCTTACTCTTGAGCATGCAGCATACAACTGGCCATGCGTAAATATTTCTTTCTGGAGCCAAATTTCAACTTTTTGAAGCGTTTGGTCTTGTGATTTGTTTATAGATCTCGCAAACGCAGACCGAACTAGAAAATGGATTCTTGTATATATAAAAAGTTAAAGAAAGTTATGCAAAAAAAAAAACAATATTGCATTTTTATTTTAAAAAAGTATTTGTTATTTTAATCATTAAATTGTTTGTAAAATAGTGGGAGTATGTTTTATGTTAAATAATAAAACTTTTAAGTTTTTTAAACAAAATAAATTCATGAACGCATCCTAGTAAAACCAGCTGTACTTTGTACCCCCTTACCTGTTTGCACTTCTCCCCCAAAATTTGGTTTCGAACAGTCAATGTATGGTTATCGGACGTAGGGGCTAACGGAAGCCACAGAATTTTATATATAGATTCCCGAACCAAGTCAATGCTTACAGACTCAAATATAAAAGACCAATATTTACCTATTTCCAAACTATATAAATGCTCATAGATTCAAATGCCAAACAACCAAATAAACTACGTCCAACAGCAAGGCCTCTGACCAGGAGGTTTTGAGGAGCGTGGAACCACCTCTTAATTGCTAGTGTTCCCAAGTCCACCCTGACCCGGGGTGGTAGCACCTGTTAGGGTCCCAGCTATGGGCAAATAGTCAACCCCCAAACTGGGAACAAAACACTATGAAAGCGTAAAAATAAGTTTTAATACCAAAAATACTTTTTTGTAAAAAATTATTACCAGAAATACATTATTACCAGCAATACATTTTTGAAAAAATAATATATTACCAACTATACATTTTTTGAAAAAATATATTATCAGCAATAAAAATGTTGTCGGCATTAAATAACCCATTGAGATTGATATGCCGTAAAACAAAACAATCCAGTCCATCCAAGCGACCAATATTTACCGATTCGCGAAGTCAATGTTTAATAAGATTTCTTGAATATCCAGACTAGTTGACGAAAGTAAATAAATATACTGTTTAATAAATTGATGGGGCGTCTACTCAAATATGAGTATCCACTAATAATAACCAAGTAATTAAAATCTGTCGGATTATTAAATAAAATAGTCCTCCCCTTTCTTTATAAATTGCTTTGTTTATGTTAGGATACGAAATTGAGCATATATGTCTATTTCAAGAACCAGAGAAAAAATTGTGTTTAAAGGCACTATACAACTTTGCTTGGTCACTGACGCACTATGTAGCCTAGAGGCTAGGTCAGATCTAATGATGGTTTTCCTGCCGTTAAATAAATGGTCCGTCTACTGAGATACGAATATCCACTAAAAATAACGTTTAAGTAATAAAACTCAGATATAAGCGAGCAATATTTACTTATTCCCAAACGAAGTCAATGCTTACTGATTCAAATATAAATGACCAATATCTACATGTTCTCGAACCAAGTCAATCCTTATAGACTCGAACATTAACGACTAACTATTCCTGAAAACAATCAATTATAAACAGCAAATATTTGTATATTTTACACAGAGAGAGAGAGATACTAGTGAATTGTATCCTCTATAATCTCACGTCTGTCCTTTTTTTTGGTGGGTGGGGGGGGGCAATTTGCTACAGTCATTATTTGTCTGGCTTGCCGTTTTTAATGACTATATTTATAGTTGCTTCATGTTTTTCTATCATTGCCTTTATATAGCTGATTTTCTTTATTTTTAGCTTTTCTAATTATATGATTACCTGTTTGATACAATAATTATTATATATTAAAGACATTTTTATGTTTAACGTTCTTTTTTATAGATACAAGTATTTAAGTAAATGCTCTGTTTATAATAAACATTATTAATTTTCATAGTTTATAAGCAGTAAATTCAACCTTGCCAACCGAACGATCCTTTGTGGCCGAGCGGTCAAGGCACGTCAGCATAAATGACAGTTCCGTATAGGATGCAGGTTCGAATCCTGTCAAAGGACGAATATTTTCTATGAAAATTTCTCGGACATTCAGGCCGGTAAATGTTATTTAATAATGTTTATTATAAACAGAGCATTTACTTAAATACTTGTATCTATAAAAAAGAACGTTAAACATAAAAATGTCTTTAATAAATAATTTGTCGGACTTTGTCCCTTTCTTAATATAATAATTATTATACTCTCGTTAACGTAATACAAGCCACTCAATGTTATTGAATGAGGTTGTTATAAAGACGTAAAGAGAAGAGGAACTGTTGCATATTACCAGAATATGTCCATCTTGCACATTTACAAATCTACATGTGGTCGTGCATTGAATACTGTTGCCATATCCGGTCTGGTCCTCCTGCTATTCATCTCGGGGTTTTTCACAAAATCCAAAGACGGATCTGCAATGTAATCGATCCTGACTTGACATCTCGATTTCAGTCTCTTTCTCGCCCACGTGACTTGGCTTCCCTCTGTCTTTCCTATAAATATTTTCATTGCAACCGCTCTGACGCGCTTTTTTCCTGGTACCCGTCCACGTAAGCTTAAGTGTGCTATCAGATTGACATCTAGGTCCCACCCTTTTATTTTTGAATTAGTTAAATGTAATCACCACTTCTATTGGAACAGTTTCTTTTCTCGCACTTCCCACCCGTTTCCTTGCTTCCCTTATAACTACAATCTTCAAAAGTTTAAATACAACGTCAATCGCCATCTTCTATCTTTTATCCTTTCCTCGGCCCCCGCTATACCCAGTCTTGTCTCCCACCTTCACTCTCTGTAACCCCATGCGAACTAGTGATATTCCCACCTTCCTTGGGGTGAAATGATTAAAAAAATGTAACATAGATACCGCTTGACGCTAAACATGTACAGGGTAAGATCGTAGTGGTCACGAACATTCCAATCGGAAGTCTTTTCCACAAAGTAGTAGATCTGGAGAAAAATCTGTCCGAGTGAAACGTCTTTCTTACTAGGTACACAGCGAATGAGGGTGACACCGTGTATGGCGGTTCCTAGCTGTGAAGGTCTGAATTAAGGCATCAGTCAGTCGGTTATGTGCCATGCGTGATACACTCTTAGGCGATCATGTATCTTTCGATACATGACTGACGAGGCAGATTTTTTTCCGCAGTAGGTTGCTATTTATTTCTGCGGTAGACCAGTTGCCATCCAAGGCTATAGAACTCGGTTTGTCCTGCTATTTACCCATATCTGGGGGGGGAGAAGAGGATTCATACCTTTTCCAAGGGTATTATATGCCTTTCGTAAAAAAAAAAGAAGCAAGCCATAAGACCACACACATTTTCCATACAGAAAGAACTTCGTAATGTGTGAGCTGTACCTGTGAGTACAATTTTTTGTATTTCTTTAAGGCATTACCTACCAGAAATCCCTTCAATGAGTCTATCGGAACCTTTTCCAATCAAACCGAGTGCTCCAACTACAACTGGAATTACTGATGTCCTCATGTGACACATTTTTTAGAATTCCATTTAAAGATACTTGTATTTTGATAGTTTTTTCTTCAAAGATAGATTTTATGATAATATATTATTATTATTATTATTATTATTATTATTATTATTTTCTTTGAGTTCTGTGTCAAATATAAGCAACAAATATTTTTTTTTGGACTCTATCTCTATCAAGCCTAGAAATTGAAAACTGTCCAGCACTTGCCCATATATATCGCAGCCGTATTCCAGTTTCGGCCCTCTCTCTCTCTCTCTCTCTCTCTCTCTCTCTCTCTCTCTCTCTCTCTCTCTTCAGGGTCCCAACCAGGGACCTAAGATCAGAAATGGCTTCATGGTTTTTTCCACTGATCATTTATGAAAAAAAATTGATCACACACATTTTACATAGATAAAGCCATTCGTAATGTGTCAAGCTGTACTTTTGAGTACAATTTTTGGCATTTCTTTAAGGCACGGCCTATCAGGAATCCCTTCAATGATGCTACCGAAACCTTTTCCAATCAATCCGAGTGCTCCAACTACAACTGGAATTATTGATATCCTTATGTGCCACATTTTTTACATTTCGACATCTCACCAATGGAATACGGAGGAAATTAGAAGACTGGTTCGTTACAATGTACGTGGCATGGCAGGTCTTAGCTGTGAAGGTTAAAACTGCTGGAACTAAGGAATGTAGTTCGTCCGAACGCTTTCCATCGAAATAACGAGTAGGCCTGGGTACCCCGAGTAGGCCTGGGTACCCTACTTCTGTAATTTATCCCAAGAATCTTCTTCTCATAACAGGAAGAAGCCGGCTCAATCCGCCCAGGGTGAATGCCGCATCAGTACAGTACAGTAGTAGTAAATAACGATAGACCAGCAAGAGGCTTGCGACGTTTCGTCTGAAGGAGTTGTAGGGTGTAAAATATTTCGTCACCCACAAGGGCGCGGAGACACTTTTGGACTCTATCAAGCCTAGAAATTGAAAACTGGCCAGCACTTGCCCATATATATCGCATTCCAGTTCAGTTTCGGCTCCAGTCTCTCTCTCTCTCTCTCTCTCTCTCTCTCTCTCTCTCTCTCTCTCTCGCTCGCTCGCTCGCTCGCTCGCAAAGGTAGAGATTAGCAACAGGAGTCAGGTACTCACTGGCACGGCACAGGGATCCGGCTGATTTTTCAGTATCTTTAACGATGGGGCGTATTTACAAGTTCCCCTTGAAGTCTGGGTTGAGCATAAAAGCCAATAGTCCTTCAAGACACAGGACTGCCATGAGAAAACACCCGTTCATCGCGTTTGGTGAAAATTCAGTCCACTCGATGATGATAGAACGTCACTAGAAATAAATAAAAGGGAAGCCGTGGAGTGTCATGAGCGTCTACTTTCTAAAGGGACAAGGCATTTTATGCTTCTATTACATCTTCTGGCTTCTGCTTCTTGAATTTATATTATTGTTTTTGTCGTCGTCGTCATTGTCTTCGTTATTCTAAAACCAAACAAAAGATTAACATGATTATAAAATCATGCAAGTACTTTTCTTTCTTTTTTTTTGTCTTTTTTTTTCTTTCCTTTCTTCCATTTTCCTCTCCTTCTATCTCCCCCCGTTTTTTTTTTTTTTTTTTTTTTTTTTCCTTGTCTTCTTCTCTTCAACGATCTCGTCTCTCAGTCATCGACAGAAATGGCCGCTTCGTCTTGTCGCGACCGTTTAGCCAAAGGAATTAAGCCGAGCGACTTGTATCACTTTTCGGACGGCTATTTGAAACGATGAAATCTAAGTTGTCGCTAATGAGCTCCTTTTGTCGCCTCGCAGTTGTCCCTAAACCACTCACTTAAAATCCGATTAAATCTGACAATATACTGTATTAAACATTCATGTACAGTTGACGCTCTCGAAAGGAGACGGAAGAAACGATGGTTACGTTACAACTAGTCGTCGAATGATGATGTCAGTCCCTTGGGTGTCCTTCTTCTCCACTACCTCATCGTCTTTCTCCTGGAAGGCGGAAAATGCTTGGATGGATAGGGAAAGGGCGTGTTAAACGGGTGAGGAGAGAAAAAATGAAGTTATAAGAATCACAGATAAAACTCGATAAGGTGGTAGCGAAAATATAATATTTAAATACAAGCAACAACAACAACAACAAATACAGCATGAAGTTGATAGATTGATTTTAAACAACAATGAATAAATAAATAAATCTCCCCACTTCACTTAGTTACTTCCTGCAGAGGTTAATCTCTCGGTCCCGAGTAACATTGTAAGCTGTGATTGGCTGATTTCTCGAGGTATTAACTCCGTCAGTTTTCAATGTGACAGAATAACCTTAGATAATAAAACGTTAATGATTTCAAATGGTGAAGATTTTAGCAGAAAGACCTTTTAGAATAATACCACGAACAATATTTGTCCAGGTCGGAGATAACAAATATCAAATAAACACAGCACTCAAGACGATGGTAAAAGCACTACCACAAAACAGAAAACCAATATTTCATATTTTATCTATAATAAGAAAGTGTTGTTACGGAAAATATTTTTCCAGTTATTTTTCGACTGTAGCAGTTTTAGAAAACAAATAACAAGTGGTCAAATATTGAATATTTAATATACAAAAAAGGATTTCAGTCATGGTCTATACTGCATATTGAGCGACTTTGGATAGATCTGGCCGCCCAAACTCGATAATCACTCGAAAAAACTTGAAAGATGTCTGGAGAATGCAAATAAGAGAGAGAAAAAGAGTTGGATTGATTGGAAAAGGTTCCGATACATGCCCTCTCTCTCTCTCTCGCTCTCTCTCTCTCTCTCTCTCTCTCTATTTTTCTATCTCTAGTTCTCTCTTTCTCCCACTCTCTATCTCTCTCTCTTTGCGATTCTCTTTCGCTCTGTCTCTCTTTCTCTCATTCTGTCTTTTCTTTCTATCTTTCTCTCTCTCTTTATTTTTCTATCTCTCTATTTCTCCCACTCTATTTCTCCCACACTCTCTCTCCGTTTCTCTTTCGCTCTGTCTCTCTGTCTCTCTCCCTCATTCTGTCTTTTCTTTCTCTCTCTCTTTATTTTTCTATCTCTAGCTCTCTCTTTCTCCCACTCTCTCTCTCTTTCCGTTTCTCTTTCGCTCTGTCTCTCTTTCTCTCATTCAGTCTTTTCTTTCTCTCATTCTCTCTCTCTTTATTTTTCTATCTCTCTCTTTCTCCCACTCTATTTCTCCCACTCTCTTTCTCTCCGTTTCTCTTTCGCTCTGTCTCTCTCTCTCTCTCATTCTGTCTTTTCTTTCTCTCTCTCTTTATTTTTCTATCTCTAGCTCTCTCTTTCTCCCACTCTCTCTCTCTTTCCGTTTCTCTTTCGCTCTGTCTCTCTTTCTCTCATTCTGTCTTTTCTTTCTTTTTCTCTCTCTCTTTATTTTTATCTCTCTCTTTCTCCCCCTCTATTTCTCCCTCTATTTCTCCCACACTCTCTCTCCGTTTCTCTTTCTGCTCTGTCTCTCTCTCTCCCCTCATTCTGTCTTTTCTTTCTCTCTCTCTTTATTTTTCTATCTCTCTTTTCTCCCCTTTGTTTCTCCCACTCTATTTCTCCCACTCTCTCTCTTCGTTTCTCTTTCGCTCTGTCTCTCTCTCTCCCTCATTCTGTCTTTTCTTTCTCTCTCTCTTTATTTTTCTATCTCTCTCTTTCTCCCACTCTATTTCTCCCACTCTATTTCTCCCACTCTCTCTCTCCGTTTCTCTTTCGCTCTGTCTCTCTCTCTCCCTCATTCTGTCTTTTCTTTCTCTCTCTCTTTATTTTTCTATCTCTCTCTTTCTCCCACTCTATTTCTCCCACTCTATTTCTCCCACTCTCTCTCTCCGTTTCTCTTTCGCTCTGTCTCTCTCTCTCCCTCATTCTGTCTTTTCTTTCTCTCTCTTTTATTTTTTATCTCTCTCTTTCTCCCCTCTATTTCTCCCCTCTATTTCTCCCACTCTTATTTCTCCCTCTATTTCTCCCTCTCTTTCTCCCCATTTTCTCTTTCGCTCTGTCTCTCTCTCTCCCTCATTCTGTCTTTTCTTTCTCTCTCTCTTTATTTTTCTATCTCTCTCTTTCTCCCACTCTATTTCTCCCACTCTATTTCTCCCACTCTATTTCTCCCACTCTCTTTCTCTCCGTTTCTCTTTCGCTCTGTCTCTCTCTCTCCCTCATTCTGTCTTTTCTTTCTCTCTCTCTTTATTTTTCTATCTCTCTTTCTCCCACTCTATTTCTCCCACTCTCTCTCTCCGTTTCTCTTTCGCTCTGTCTCTCTCTCTCCCTCATTCTGTCTTTTCTTTCTCTCTCTTTTATTTTCTATCTCTCTCTTTCCCACTCTATTTCTCCCCTCTATTTCTCCCTCTATTTCTCCCTCTCTCTCTTCGTTTCTCTTTCGCTCTGTCTCTCTCTCCCTCATTCTGTCTTTTCTTTCTCTCTCTCTTTATTTTTCTATCTCTCTCTTTCTCCCACTCTATTTCTCCCACTCTATTTCTCCCACTCTCTTTCTCTCCGTTTCTCTTTCGCTCTGTCTCTCTCTCTCCCTCATTCTGTCTTTTCTTTCTCTCTCTCTTTATTTTTCTATCTCTCTCTTTCTCCCACTCTATTTCTCTCCGTTTCTCTTTCGCTCTGTCTCTCTCTCTCTCTCATTCTGTCTTTTCTTTCTCTCTCTCTTTATTTTTCTATCTCTAGCTCTCTCTTTCTCCCACTCTCTATCTCTCTTTCCGTTTCTCTTTCGCTCTGTCTCTCTTTCTCTCATTCTGTCTTTTCTTTCTATCTTTCTCTCTCTCTTTATTTTTCTATCTCTCTCTTTCTCCCACTCTATTTCTCCCACTCTATTTCTCCCACACTCTCTCTCCGTTTCTCTTTCGCTCTGTCTCTCTCTCCCCCTCATTCTTTCTTTTCTTTCTCTCTCTTTATTTTTTCTATCTCTCTCTTTCTCCCAATCTATTTCTCCCACTCTATTTCTCCCTCTCTCTCTTTCGTTTCTCTTTTCGCTCTGTCTCTCTCTCTCCCTCATTCTGTCTTTTTTTCTCTCTCTCTTTATTTTTCTATCTCTCTCTTTCTCCCTCTATTTCTCCCACTCTATTTCTCCCACTCTATTTCTCCCTCTCTTTCTCTCCATTTCTCTTTCGCTCTGTCTCTCTCTCCCCTCATTCTGTCTTTTCTTTCTCTCTCTCTCTTTTTTTCTCTCTCTCTTTCCACCTCTATTTCTCCCCTCTATTTCTCTCCGTTTCTCTTTCGCTCTGTCTCTCTCTCTCCCCTCATTCTGTCTTTTCTTTCTCTCTCTCTCTTTATTTTTTCTATCTCTCTCTTTCTCCCCTCTATTTCTCCCTCTATTTCTCCCTCTCTCTCCATTTCTCTTTCGCTCTGTCTTTCTCTCTCCCCTCATTCTGTCTTTTTTCTTTCTCTCTCTCTTTATTTTTCTATCTCTCTCTTTCTCCTCTATTTCTCCCTCTATTTCTCCCCTCTCTCTCTCCGTTTCTCTTTCGCTCTGTCTCTCTCTCCCCTCATTCTGTCTTTTCTTTCTCTCTCTTTTATTTTTCTATCTCTCTTTTCTCCCACTCTATTTCTCCCCCCCTCTCTTTCTCTCCGTTTCTCTTTCGCTCTGTCTCTCTCTCTCCCTCATTCTGTCTTTTTCTTTCTCTCTCTCTTTATTTTCTATCTCTCTCTTTCTCCCCTCTATTTCTCCCACTCTATTTCTCCTCTCTCTTTCTCTCCGTTTCTCTTTCGCTCTGTCTCTCTCTCTCCCCCTCATTCTGTCTTTTCTTTCTCTCTCTCTTTATTTTTTTTTCTCTCTTTTTCTCCAACTCTATTTCTCCCATTCTATTTCTCCCACTCTCTCTCTCCGTTTCTCTTTCGCTCTGTCTCTCTCTCTCCCTCATTCTGTCTTTTTCTTTCTCTCTCTCTTTATTTTTCTATCTCTCTCTTTCTCCCCTCCTATTTCTCCCTCTATTTCTCCCTCTCTCTCTCTCCGTTTCTCTTTCGTTCTGTCTCTCTCTCTCCCTCATTCTGTCTTTTCTTTCTCTCTCTCTTATTTTTTTTATCTCTCTTTCTCCCTCTATTTCTCCCCACTCTATTTCTCCCCTCTCTCTCTTCGTTTTTCTTTCCTCTGTCTCTCTCTCCCCCTCATTCTGTCTTTTCTTTCTCTCTCTTTTTTTTTCTATCTCTCTCTTTCTCCCCTCTCTATTTCTCCTCTCTATTTCTCCCTCTCTTTCTCTCCGTTTCTCTTTCGCTCTGTCTCTCTCTCTCCCCTCATTCTGTCTTTTCTTTTATCTCTCTCTTTATTTTTCTATCTCTCTCTTTCTCCCCTCTATTTCTCCTCTATTTCTCCCTCTATTTCTCCCCTCTCTTTCTCTCCCCTTTCTCTTTCGCTCTGTCTCTCTCTCTCCCCTCATTCTGTCTTTTCTTTCTCTCTCTCTTTATTTTTCTATCTCTCTCTTTCTCCCACTCTATTTCTCCCCACTCTATTTCTCCCCTCTATTTCTCCCTCTCTTTTCTCTCCGTTTCTCTTTTCTCTCTGTCTCTCTCTCCCTCATTCTGTCTTTTTCTTTTCTCTCTCTTTATTTTTCTCTCTCTCTTTCTCCCACTCTATTTCTCCCACTCTATTTCTCTCCGTTTCTCTTTCGCTCTGTCTCTCTCTCTCCCTCATTCTGTCTTTTCTTTCTCTCTCTCTCTTTATTTTTCTATCTCTCTCTTTCTCCCACTCTATTTCTCCCACTCTATTTCTCCCACTCTCTCTCTCTCCGTTTCTCTTTCGCTCTGTCTTTCTCTCCCCTCATTCTGTCTTTTCTTTCTCTCTCTCTTTATTTTTCTATCTCTCTCTTTCTCCCACTCTATTTCTCCCACTCTATTTCTCCCACTCTCTCTCTCCGTTTCTCTTTCGCTCTGTCTCTCTCTCTCCCTCATTCTGTCTTTTTTTTCTCTCTCTTTATTTTTCTATCTCTCTCTCTTTCCCCACTCTTCTTTCTCCCACTCTTTTTCTCTCCGTTTCTTTTTCGCTCTGTCTCTCTCTCTCCCCTCATTCTGTCTTTTCTTTCTCTCTCTTTATTTTTCTATCTCTCTTTCTCTCCTCTATTTCTCCCCACTCTATTTCTCCTCCTCTCTTTCTCTCCGTTTCTCTTTCGCTCTGTCTCTCTCTCCCCCCTCATTCTGTCTTTTCTTTCTCTCTCTCTTTATTTTCTTTCTCTCTTTTCTCCAACTCTATTTCTCCCATTCTATTTCTCCCTCTCTCTCTCTTTTTCTCTTTCCCTCTGTCTCTCTCTCTCCCCTCATTCTGTCTTTTCTTTCTCTCTCTCTTTATTTTTTATCTCTCTCTTTCTCCCTTTCTATTTCTCCCCCTCTATTTCTCCCTCTCTCTCTCCGTTTCTCTTTCGTTCTGTCTCTCTCTCCCTCATTCTTTCTTTTCTTTCTCTCTCTCTTTATTTTTTCTATCTCTCTTTTCTCCCCTCTATTTCTCCCTCTTTTCTCCCCTCTCTCTCTTTCGTTTCTCTTTCGCTCTGTCTCTCTCCCCTCATTCTGTCTTTTCTTTCTCTCTCTCTTTATTTTCTATCTCTCTCTTTCTCCCTCTGTTTCTCCCCTCTATTTCTCCCTCTCTTTCTCTCCGTTTCTCTTTTCAAATTGTCTCTCTCTCTCCCTCATTCTGTCTTTTCTTTCTCTCTCTTTTATTTTTTCTATCTCTCTCTTTCTCCCCTCTATTTCTCCCACTCTATTTCTCCCTCTCTTTTCTCCCACTCTCTTTCTCTCCGTTTCTCTTTCGCTCTGTCTCTCTCTCCCCTCATTCTGTCTTTTCTTTTCTCTCTTTATTTTTCTATCTCTCTTTTCCCACTCTATTTCTCCCACTCTATTTCTCCCACTCTCTTTCTCTCCGTTTCTCTTTTCGCTCTGTCTCTCTCTCCCCCTCATTCTGTCTTTTCTTTCTCTCTCTCTTTTTTTCTATCTCTCTTTCTCCCACCCTTTTTCTCCCCCACTCTTTTCTCCCACTCTCTCTCTCCGTTTCTCTTTCGCTCTGTCTCTCTCTCTCCCTCATTCTGTCTTTTCTTTCTCTCTCTCTTTATTTTTCTATCTCTCTCTTTCTCCCACTCTATTTCTCCCACTCTATTTCTCCCACTCTATTTCTCCCCTCTCTTTCTCTCCATTTCTCTTTCGCTCTGTCTCTCTCTCTCCCTCATTCTGTCTTTTTTTTCTCTCTCTCTTTATTTTCTATCTCTCTCTTTTCTCCCACTATATTTCTCCCCATCTCTCTCTCCGTTTCTCTTTCGCTCTGTCTCTCTCTCTCCCTCATTCTGTCTTTTCTTTCTCTCTCTCTTTTATTTTTCTATCTCTCTCTTTCTCCCTTCTATTTCTCCCTCTCTCTCTCCATTTCTCTTTCGCTCTGTCTCTCTCTCCCCTCATTCTGTCTTTTCTTTCTCTCTCTCTTTTTTTTTCTATCTCTCTTTCTCCCCCACTATATTCTCCCTCCTATTTCTCCCACTCTATTTCTCCCACTCTCTTTCTCTCCGTTTCTCTTTCGCTCTGTCTCTCTCTCCCCTCATTCTGTCTTTTTTTTTTCTCTCTCTCTTTATTTTTCTATCTCTAGCTCTCTCTTTCTCCCACTCTCTCTCTCTTTCCGTTTCTCTTTCGCTCTGTCTCTCTTTCTCTCATTCTGTCTTTTCTTTCTCTCTTTCTCTCTCTCTTTATTTTTCTATCTCTATCTCTCTCTTTCTCCCACTCTATTTCTCCCACTCTCTCTCTCTCTTTCTTCCTCTCTGTCTTTATCGCTATCTTCTTAATGTCTCTCTGTTTTTGTTGTCTGTCTCTCTTTCTGTCTTTCCTTGTGCTTCTCTTTTTTTTCTTTATATCTCTCTTTTCTCTGTTTCTTTATCTTTTTTTTCTCTCTTCCCTTTTCTAGCGCTCTATTTTTCGCTTTCTCGCTTTGACTCTCACTCTGCCCTTCTCTCTATCATTTCTCTCTCTCTTTTTCTTTGTTTCTTTATCTCTCTCTTTCTCTTTCTTTCTATCTCTCTCTCTCACACACACACACGATATTTTTTATGTTTGTCTTTTGTTGTGTCTTTCTCTGTCTCCTTATCTCATATCTTTCTCTCTCATTCCCTCTCTGCCTATCAATGTTTGTATCTCTCTCTCTCTCTCTCTCTCTCTCTCTCTCTCTCTCTCTCTCTCTCTCTCTCCTCTATTCTGACCCTGAAACTAGTGAATGTTAAAAAGGATGTTTTATTCAAAAGTTAGACATTACAAGTTGCAAAGTCAGGGTCGTATTTTCTCTTTCTGATGTCTATGAAAAATCTGTCCATCTGTAAAAAAAAAAAATAGGTCCCCGCCGGTTGACTGTTAATAGTAATATAACCGGCCAAGTGAAGGTGAAGAGTGAAAAGTGTCCTATCATTAGCCGGATTCCTTGTTTATATATATATAAACTATTTTCTACCAGAGATCAGAGTGTTGTCTCTGTCCGAATTCAAACTCTTCTAAGCTGCAATCAGTCACGCTTTCTGACTGACACACTGACATAATAATATAAAGCGAGTAGAAAAAGAGAGGAAGAGGAGAAGAGGAGAGAGATTATGAAATAGAAACAATAAGAGATCAGAAATTTAGAGAAAAGGACAGAAAAAAAAAATATATATATATAGTTATACTCGTTTGTAAAAACCTTAGGTATTTTGGCTTGTAATTGAACAAACCAATGCCCAAGGGAAAATAAGGGATAAAAAAGAAAGAACTAAGACCATGAAATTGAGGCGAAAACAATCGTCCAGAATTCAAGCTCCAAAAGAAAAAAAAACTCCTAAACGAGTAAAGTAAAAGTAACTACGTAAAGTGCTCAATACGCTAAGTAGAGCAAGCCTAAATATGAACCTAAAGAGCCAGGTAAACCTAGACAGGTTTACCTGGCTTTTTAGGTAATATATATATATATATATATATATATATATATATATAGGGTTGCCCAAAATAGCCAAGGGATTTGAAAGTTTAGTTTTCCTTCGTGTATTTTATAAAGGTAATCGTGTAAAAAATATATGATTGAAAAACGAACAGGAATAGTGAGGTTTTCTGCCAAAACCAAGGATCCAAACTCAACGAGCATATTGTCACCATTATGGTATGAGAGATTGTCGAAGTTTTGAGAGTAAAGGTTCATTAAGTGACCTTCCATGAAGTGGCAGACTACTTCCGGTTAAGAACGAAGGAGTATTTGAGCGAATAAGCGAGAGTAAGCGATAGTATCAACTGAAAGGTGGTCTTCCTAGGTTTCAACGTCACTCCAATTCTCAAAAGCATCAACTTGTTTTCCTAAAAAAAAAAAACAATATGGAGCGACAGTTCGAATGGCAAGGGCTAAAATCCAGCTTCTCAGGTAAATTGTAGGGGAAAATAATTTATCACGGTGGTGGTATAAACAGGTCACCACCTTCCCCGAATTTGAAAAACCCTGATTTTTTCTTATGGAGTTATCTTATTTTAGCTCCGTTACTATATATATATATATATATATATATATATATATATATATATATATATATATATGTGTGTGTGTGTGTGTGTGTGTGTGTGTGTGTGTGTGTGTGTGTGTGTGTGTGTGTGTGTGTATAATTTGTATCACCCCATACATGGCAGTAATACCACTAAACCACAAGGGGTTACATGTTGTGGAATAAGTTAGGAACAGAAGCAATAATGATGAGGCAGAAAGAGAAGAAAGTAATTATGAGGACAGTAGGACGCGATTGATATTGCATTTAATTTTTTGCAGATTAAACTTGGCCGTATTACGGATATTTTTCTAATAAGATTTTTCGAATATTTAGGCCTGTAGGCGAATACATACATACACACACACACACACACACACACACACACATATATATATATATATATATATATATATATATATATAGTCATAAGGTATGCTATATTTATGGGTAAAAGTACACCGTATCAGAGGAAGAGCGTATGGAAATATAAAGGAAGACACTGCAGTCAACACCAAGCTTCAACGCAATCTTCAGGTCATGGGTGTTGTGTTTTGGCACAGCTATTTACATATGTTCGTCAATGGCGCATTATGGATAATAAAATTTATTGTATTATACTAACGCTTAGTGTGTATTTAGTAACGGTTATGTTTTAAATCATTCTATATATTGAGTAGGTATAATTGTACATCTGAATGTGCTTACTTTTAGTATTGTTAACTTTTTACACGTTATTTATTATAGATTACTTTATTATTTGTTGTTGGTCATTATTATTACATTTACTTGTGTTTATGTGAGCATTTGTAGTTTTTTAATTTGTTTATTTATTCACAATTTTTTTCTTGGGGGTTCGTTTTCGCATTTGTTTAGTTTCGCGTTTAAGCCAGTAAAACTTTTAAGTGTTTTAAATTTAAGCCTTACATATATATATATATATATATATATATATATATTCACACACACACACACACACACACACACACACACACACACATACATACATATATATATATATATATATATATATAGCCAAGTAAGATGAGAACGAGTAAAGTACAATTCCAACGTTCGTAACATTTAATTTTAAAAAAAAACTCAATACAATAGTAGAGCAAAATTCTTTATTTTAGGATATTACATTGAAAACATATCAAAATCGCTCCACAATTGAAGTCGTGTTTCGATGCGCATACAATGCATCTCATCAGGCGATTGTAAATTACTCCGATTGTAAATTACTCTAAATTGTAATTTACAATCGCCTGATGAATGCATTGTATGCGCATCGAAACACGACTTCAATTGTGGAGCGATTTTGATGCTTTCGATGTAATATTCTAAAACAAAGAATATATATATAGATAGATAGATAGATAGATAGATAGATAGATAGATAGATAGATAGATAGATAGATAGATAGATATGGGGGCAGAGTGATATAGAGGCTTTCTGGCTTGAAATGAAGAAGCAATATCAAAAATGAAGTTACAGATGGAAAGTGATAAAATATCCAATATACTAAAATTATCTATGGTGGAATGGACCAAAATAAAGAATACAAGAAATTATTTCAAACAATTTTTGCTGAAGACAGCAGGACAAGTTTTGGTCTATTACATTTTTTGTAATAAGTTTTTTTTGTTATTGACGGACTTGAACAATGAAGAATTTTTAGAGGAAATGAAAACAAAAAGGACATTTAGACTTAACATCAGAAAAAGGCAATTAAAATACCCTATGCATATAATGAGGAAAGATGGCTTAGAAAATTTGATACCGACAGTGCTTAGAACATATTGAAGGCAAGAGGAACAGAGGAAAATATCGCATTATCTAATGAGCTTGTGTAAATGGCTGACAGAACAGGGATTAGGATAGATAGTTATACAGCAGCAAGTGTGAAAAAGACTTTACCTGGGTTAGTAGACTAAAACGTCATATGAAAGTTCATCGAAAAATTACATACTGCATGAGGTGTCCAACATTACCACATCTGCACCAGAGACTGAAAGCTCCTACCAAGAATAACTGTTTTTGTTTGTTCGTTTGTTTGTTTTAATTTCACCCCAAGCAAGGTGGCAATGCCACTACTTGACAGGGGGTTAGTGAAAGTGAAAGTGAAAGTGAAAGACTGGGAATAAGAAGGATTGAGAAAAGGACAAAAGATGACGGGGATACAAGAAGACAAAAGATGGCGATTGACGTTGCATTTAAATTTTTGAAGACTGTAGTTATCAAGGGAGCAATGAAACGGAAAAGCTTTCTTCAGGTGGGAAGTGCGAGAAAAGTAACTGTTAGAGTAGAAGTGGCGGTTGCATTTAGTTATCTCAACAGTAAATGGGTGGGGCCTCGATGTCAATAGTCACTTCTGCTTTGCCCATGTTTGTTCCAAATAACAGACGAGTTTTTTTCTATCATATTTTGTAATAGGTTTTTCACGTTGACAAAATATTTTCCGTATTGAATGGGGAAAGGTAACTGTCCGCGCCTTTTGTGAAATCTGCTTTCGACTGGTTTCAGTCATTTTCAAAGAAGAATAAAATTAAATAGGTCCGTGTAGTAGTCTTTCGTCTGCTCCTCACTCGGAAAGAAAAATGGCCACCAAGTGAAATGCACGCTGGCTTTATATTGATTTCCTAAGCGTAGATTAGATGTGGCACAAGGCCGAATGTATGTGGAACCAAGTGAGGATCGAACTCACTATTCTGTCGTAACTGTTTTAGCAAGACAAGCTTGCGAACCATTACACTACGCCTTTTCCTATAACAATGATTAATGACTTCACTTTATCTAGCCAGGCCACAGAAAATGACAATTCACAATGTCCAATTTCGTTCTCTCCATATTCCCGTAAATTGGCCAGATGGGCATCATATCGCTGAGAAATTCTAACCCTAAATCCAAAATAATGATAACTATATAAATTGCAGACGATTGTCGCAGAAAAAGGAACATCTTAACTTTGGGTGATCTTGCTAACTGGCCATATGGTATTTCCTTTGTATATTCAAAGTCTTCATAGATGTCTTTCTGTAAAGATAATTGAAATCTAGGGGCGATCAACGTAAATAAATCCCCAAATGTTAGGCTTAGCACGAAACAGATGTTTTGCTTCTTTATCTAAAATAATTTAGATCATCATTTTCTGTGACCACATACCTTATCGATAGATAGCGTATAGCAAACAAAACGTTTGAATTCAAAGTTCTCCACAACTCAAGCAATTCGGACAACACATTAATCGTCTTTTTCTTATCGGCGAGAAGTGGATATGGTTGAGAATTTGGGTTTTGCTCAATAATACTTCATCTTGTTCAGTTAAATCTGGATTTGATTCTCCTTAAAACCGTTCTTAATTTCATGTTATTATTTTAAAACATAAATTTTAATTTCTTTTTAATTTTCTTTTCAATCATTCAACCTACTCTCCTGGGAATTTTAGCAATTATCATCCAATCTGTAGTCCCTCTAAATCATCATCTTGTAATTTCAAGCAATTAAACGTTTCAACAGGGTCAGCGCTCTGTTATAGTAGTATTCCTAATATTTGTACATTCCTTATCGTTTTTTTCGCATATGAAACTAATCTTGTTTGTAAAACTATCAGATGCAAACATGGACAAGTGGTCGGAAGGGATAAGGGAGAGAATAAGAAGATACAGGCAAAATGAGAAAACGTTCTTGAGGAGAAAATACAATAAAAGAACAGTATTCAAAATGATTCAAAATGTTAGGAGATGATTATTGACTTTGCATTTGTAAAAATATTATATTCTTTAACATCAGCGATATATGTGTCTTTAGGTGTCCTCTGCGTAGCCAAACCTAGGATTTTTTCGTTCGCGAGATTTAAACTTAATTTCGTACAGTGTTTTTCCTGTTTCTTTTCTTTTATTATAATAATAACAAAAATAATAATAATAATAATAATAATAATAATAATAATAATAATAATAAATCGAAATCTCAAAAATGTGACGCATGAAGACATTAACAATTCCAGTTGTAGTTGGAGCCCTCGGATTGATTGGAAAAGATTCCAGTAGACTCATTGAAGGAATATCTGGCAGTTCGTGTCTTAAAGAAATACAGAAAAAAAATTACTCACAAGTACAGCCCGCATCTTACAAAGGGATTTATCTATGTAAAATATGTGCGTTTGTCTTTTACAAAACTGCGTAGTGGAAAATATCGCGATGAAATTTCTGACCTTAGGTCTCTGGTTGGGACCCGGAAAGAAATGAGTATACACCAGAAACCAAAAGAAATAAAACAACAACAACAACAATAATAATAATAATAAATCGAAATCTCAAAAATGTGACGCATGAAGACATTAACAATTCCGGTCGTAGTTGGAGCCCTCGGATTGATTGGAAAAGATTCCAGTAGACTCACTGAAGCAATCTCTGATAGACAATGCCTTAAACAAATGCAAAAAAAAATTGTACTCACAAGTACAGCCAATACCTTACAACGGGCTTTATCTCTGTAAAATATGTGTTGTGGATTCCGGGTTGAAATCCGGTACCAATAAATAACGAACGCCAAGAATGAATGTAAGAAAATAATGTATTAAAGTAATAATACAAACTGGTAAAGCAGGTTAGTAGTTCCAGGAATACGGGTTAGTAGCAAAATATATATACAGTCTTTGGTATTGAAGTATCGCTGTATGACTTCTTACTGAGTCTATGTGCTCGCTCACTGTGACTCTTGCTCGCTACGTTCGTTCTGTCTGTCTGTTACCTTCAGTCTTCTGTGGCTCTCGTCTGGTCTTCACGTAGCAGTAGTATGTGTATATACTGGGTGAGTCCATTTGTGTAAAAAGGGGAGGACCCCTCAACAATATGTATGATTTTTTTTTCAAAATTGCTCAGTGAAAAATGTCATGATGCCATTTCTGATATTAGGTCTCTGATCCAACCCCGGAAAGAAATGAGTATACACCAAATAACCAAATAAATAATAATAATAATAATAATAATAATAATAATAATAAAAGTGCAAAGATTTTGAGGAAATATTTGGAGCAGCCCAAAGGAATTGCAGAATGCAGAATGGATCCAACGAGAAGAAGAAAGAATGATGGATAAGCCTCTACAAGAATGGGAAATACATAATCAAGAATAACGTTAGGCAATTTCTAACGAAATCCCAAAAATGAAAATCCTCAGGAAATGACAAGCCAATTTTTGATTCTATCATCTGTCATCAATACATAAAACCTATGCACAAACTTTATTAATGCTAATTAATAATCCCAATGAAGTCCCAGAATGGATCACTGAAGGTATTACATATCTCTGCCCAAAACAGGTGAAACAGACGATCTAAAAATTATAGGCCAATAACATGTCCGTAAACCATATATAAATTGATCACATATCTCCTGACGACCTGTAGTTGTTCTTTTCTCGATGAAAACAACATTCTTCCCTTGGAACGGAAGGGATATCGAAGATGTACATATGGCTGCAAAGATCGGCTATTGTTAATCTAAATGGTTTTAGAAAATTGCCGGAAAAGAGTTAGAACTCTCAGCACTGCATGGATATATTACTATAAAGCCTTTGATAGTTTGCCACACTCTTGTTTCCTTAAGGTTTTGGAAATGTACAAAGTCTCCTCGGTGATAGCAAATTTCCTTAAACACAGCATAGGAATTTTGAAAACCATATTGTACCTAAATCACACCAAAGACACTGCCACATCCAACCTCGTGAATATCGGACAAAGAATCTTTCAATGAGTCTCCCTGTCACCACTTCTGTTTTGTCTGTCCTTTATCCCCACTGTGCATAAACTAAACAATAATAGCAATGGATACAAAGTAAACAGGAAACTATTTAAACACCTACTATCATGGATAATCTCAAACTCTTTACCAAAGACGATAATAAGTTGAAAGGATTCCTCAATTCTATAAGATGTTTCAGTGACGACATAAATATGGATTTCGGATTAGAGAAATGTGTAAAAGTAACATTCAAGAAAGGGGGAATTACAGAAACACACTCAGTAGATCTAGATTTTGTCACAAAGATGAGGGAACTGGGCCTATAGGTATCTAGGAATTAGCGAAGGAGATGGAATACAGCGTATTAAAATGAAGGAGAAGGTGAGAAAGAAGTACTACAGACGTGTACGTCTTGTACTGAATACCTAGGTGAATTCAAAGAACAGAAATTTTAGCGATAAACAACTTGGCTGTAGCCGTGGTGCCATACAGTTTTAAAATCCTTAACTGGACCATAGCTGACATTAAGCCAATGGACACCAAAACGAGAAAGCTTCCAATTGCAACTACATATATCATTCCCATATAATAATAATAATAATAATAATAATAATAATAATAATAATGATGAAAGGTATCCACAATACCGTAAAATGTTTCAGTGATGGCATCGGTATGGATTTCGGATTAGATAAGTATGCAAAAGTAACATTCAAGAAATAGAGGATTACAGAAACACAATCAGTAGATCAAGATTTTGTCACAAAGATGAGGGAACTGGAACAAGAAGAAGCCTCATAGGTATCTAGGAATTAGCGAAGGAAATGGAATACAACATACCCAAACGAAAGAGAAGGTAAGAAAAGAATACTAAAGACGTCTGCAGCTGGTATTGAATACCGAGTTGAACTCAAAAAACAGAATATCAGCCATAAACACTTTGGCTGTACCCGTGGTGCAATACAGTTTCAACATCCTGAACTGGACCATAGCTGATATTAAGTAAATGAATACCTGATATAATGGAATATGCATACACCTGTGTTCCCCCTCACTGGAATATGATTGGCTGGTGTCCGTCATAAATACCGACAGACGTGTAGGAGAGTCGAAGAGCTTTAGTCTGAGAGCTAAGTCTATAACGACGCCCATTGTACTACGCCTTTGATCTACACTTCTTACCTGCGACTACGACGCGTGCCAGTCGATTACTGCTACCGTATTCTACTTGGTTATAGTAGCCAAAACCACTTAGCTACTTCATTCAAATATATCCCTTTCCGGGAAATATCAATACCAAAACGAGAAATCTTCTCACTTGCCACTACATATATCATCCCAAGGATGATGTTGATCTGATCATCTATATGTGCCTAGATCCGAAGGAGGAAGAAGATTAGTTCAGCTAGAACTGTCTTACAAAACTACAACAATCGGCCTTCAAAGATACATGGAAACCACAGAAGACTTGGATGATGATATGCATCAAACAACAAGAAAGAAGTAAGAAATTTTATTCAGTAATAAAATTTCAAAATGGAGTTTAAAATGGATTAAGAAATGCAAGTAAGACATAATACTAAAGCGGCATAAACCCTAAAAAAGAAAGCAAATGCAATCGACCAAATACAGAAAAGATAGCAACATAAACCTCTTCACAGTCAATATTCTGCCAGTAACAAACTGATGCAGACAAAACCCCGTACTCATCAGTGGCTACGTAATGCAGCGTTAAATGCTGAAACAGAAGTTTTTATTCTTGCTGCACAGGACCAATGCTTGCTAACTAGAAATTACCTACTGAAAAATTGTGTTTGCCCAAAATGCCGATCCTGTGATAAAAATCCAGAAACAATTGACCATCTTGTATCAGTCAGTATGGTATTAACACCCACTGAATATAAAACCCGGCATGACAGAGTGGGCCAATATCTGCATTGGAAAATCTACAACTTTTAGGAAAGGAAACTGCAAGAAATTGGTTTGAACCACCACCCAGATCCGATTACAAAGAGAGGGTCTGTAATAATTTTATGGGACTTTACAATGCACACAGACAGAATAATCAAATCTAATCGCCCAGACCACAGTTCGCAAAAATAAAAAGTCCCTTCTTATGGCAGTCCCTGCAGAATGTAATCTATCTTTGAAGATCTTCAAAAAAAACTATCAAAATACAAAAATCTTGAAATCGAAATCACAAAAATGTGGCACATGGGGACATCAAAAATCCCAGTTGTAGTTGGAGCACTCGGATTAATTGGAATAGATTTCACTACACTCATTGAAAAGATTCCTATTATCCCATGCCTTAAAGAAAGACAAACAATTATATTCACAAACACAGCTCACATATTATGAAAGGCTTTATCTATGTAAAATGTGTGTGATTTTAGGTTACTTTTTTTTTCTTTTTTTTTTTTCTTTTTTTTTTCTTTTTCTTCTCAGTGGAAAATGTCATGATGACATTTCTGACCTTAGGTCTCTGGTTGGGACCCAGAAAGAAATGAGTATACATCCGAAATCAAAGGAAATAAAATAATAATAGGGTCTATAACAATTTTATGGGACTTTACAATACACACTGACAGAACAATCGAATATAATCGTCCAGACATCGTGATCAAAGACCACAAGAACAGAATGTGCTTTCTTATTGACTTGGCAATTGTATTGTATTTTTAATAATCTTCAAAAAACTATTAAAATACAATGATCTTGAAGTGGAAATCTAAAATCTGTAGCACTTAAGGAGATCAATAATTCCAGTTGTAGTTGGAGCACTCGGATTCATTGGAAAATGTTCCGATAGTGTCATCGAAGGGATTCCTGGTAACCCATGTCTTAAAGAAATATAAAAACTTGTACTCACAGGTACTGTTCACACGTTACGAAGAGCTTTATCCATGTAAAATGGGTGTGATCTTAGGTTTGTTTTTACAAAAATGATCAATGAAAAATGTCATGATACCATTTCTGACCCTAGGTCACTGGTTGGAACAAGAAAGGAAATGCAAAAGAAATCAAAGGAAATTATTATTATTATTATTATTATTATTATTATTTACAGTTTTTTCGTTTTATCCAATCCTTTATCAAGCCATTTACGTGGAACCTGAGATAAAGGAGGGTTTTTCTTAGAGTATTATTGAGCCAATGAGTTTTTTCTTCACGAGCACAATCTTTTATATCTCAGATAGTGACGGTTTTCAGGCATTGTCTAAATATATGTACCAGTATTCTTTTTAAGTCTTCCCAGTTCTCCTGTTATTACTGGATTAATAGTTGTATTTAAATTCTACATCCTTGCGATTTCTGTTTTGAAAGTTAATCAATTTCTTTTGCTGATATGCTTTTATGAGACGAAATGGCCATGTCTATGTGAGAGAACTTCTTTTTTAATATTTATTTATATTATATTATATTATTAGTCATAGTGTTCTCCCAATACTTCCGCTCGCAATGGCCAAATTTATTAAGGGCTACAAATATTGTGGAGAGCTATGATCGCCAACGTCCTGAAGGGATATGTCACATAGAAGAAGAATGTTCTCAAAGTTTTCTTTTTTTCTAAGAGAGGGCAAAAATCCATCTGTAATGATTATTAGGTTGGTGCAAAAATAATGTCGTTTTTTGACCTTTAACTTCAAAAGAAAAACGACATTATTTTTGCACCAACCTAATAACTGTAAGAACATTAGATAAACTTAATGAAAAAAGATTGTCGTTGATTGTCACATTTAATAAAACAGAAAGAACACTGCACATGTTTAACTGCTATCTGTTGCGGGAATGCTGGTTGTGTTTAGGTAGAAAAAAACGTGTCTCCTGGTATATTTTCATACATCAATTATTGCTCACGCGAATGTGAATCCTAGTAGTAAATGAATAATGTAACAAAACTATATACAAACGACAATCGTTAACAAAAAGTTTACATAGACAATAAAGAAAACATAGAAAATGTGTTTGTGGGCAAAATGTGTGTAGAAGAAGTCCGAGTGAAAAGAAAGCGAAATGAGCATGTGTACGAATGGGCAAACATATTTTTATCACGTGCGACAACATTTTATTGTCTAAGAGAAAAAGAGGAATGAGAGGATGACAGAGAGTGTTATTTCCTATCTATAGGCTTAAGGAGCGTCCCCTAGTGACGGTTATTTTGGGAAAGTCAAGTGGGGTAAGTCCCATATTTTCATTTAGTTTTACTTTTAGTTTAGTTTAATGTTCATGAAGTACTGAATATAGACAAAAAGAAAGTGTGTTCCCCAAATACATAATGCTCATATATTATTATATGGAGGGAAAGGGGAGATCTCCACCTTCCGTGGGATGAAGGTGATATAATAGATAGAGACCATCACTGGAAAATACGAAAACTTATGGAATCAGTGCATATTCTAGGCCACAAAAATCGCCTAAGCTGACCAAGCATAGAAATGAGTACAATATGGGAACCAGTAATACAGAGAACTAAAGAAAAACAGCAAAAACAGAAATCGTAATATGAGCTCTGGTAAAAAAAAATTATTTCTGAGACATTAGGTTTATAAGTCCCAAAACATCACTCGTTGTCATTCACTCATCCAAGGATACATGGTCCACGTGAGTAATCCAAAAAGTGATTTGACCCAAAGATTTGCGTGTTCAATATCTGGCTTCAGTGTTGAGTTACTAAAGGAAATTAACTGAAACTGAGATATAAAAAAAGGCATGGTACGTGGAACTAGAACAATCTACCACCGTGGACGAAATAAAGGGTTCGTTTCAAAATTCCAGCGTATATCATCTGAAGAAGGTCGGAGCGTACAACGACCGAAACGTCGTGAATATAGCAATAAAGATTAGGACAACAGTTCGAATGGGGAATATAGTTTAAAAAGTTACAATAACTTATCTCCAAAATTGTTGTGGCCTGTTTAGGGGCCAGAAAGAAAGACACGGAAGACGAAGGTAGGTTGAAAAAGTATATTTGAAGATATATACAAAACAATAGTGTTAGTAATAAGTAGATTAGCACTACGTCTACTACTTTACTCCTTTCTACCCGACTCTTGCAGTTTGTATTTTTGAGAGGAGGAAGAGTTCATTCTACTGTAAGAGGGTTTACCACAACAGAAATATAGACACATAATTAATTATTCTAATCATTTCATCCCAAGCAAGGCAGAAAAGTCACGAAGATACAAGGGGTTAATAAGTGTGAAAGAATAAGAACAAAGAGAGCGCCGTTATTAAGCAGCGAGAACAATAAAATAAGAAGAATCAGGAAAACAGTTCATAGCGATTGACATTGCATTTTTGAAGATCAAAGTTGACTTGGAAGCCAGAAAAAAGATCCACAAGCGAGAAGTGCGATAGAAGAAACTGTTAGCATAGAAATTGCGGTTCCATCTAACCAATACAACGGTAAAACGATCTAGTACTGCGCTTAAATTCATAAAGTATGGTTCCCAAGGCGGAAATCAGAACAATTAACATGAAAGTATTTATAGAAAAGGCACAGGGAAGATACATGTGGCAGCGGGAAAGTAACTAAAGCCGAGATACCAGGTCAGGACCAATATCATTGCAGATTCTTCTTTGCATTTTATCAAGAATCTCTAAATATATAGCAGGAGCACCGGATCATATGTGGCAGCAATATTCAAAGCATGAACGAATGGTTGACTTGTCAATATGTAAGATAGATTCGGTCGAGAAAAATTATCTAGAATCACACAGTGAATAAATTTTCTTAGCATCAGACACTTGATTCAATATAATCTTTCCACTTCATGTCAGCGGAGAACGTAATAATTTAGGTTTTTATATATGCTTATTTATATTTTTTAATAATAATCATTTTTTAGATTTTATTTTAATATTTTGGAATTATTATTAACTAGAGAGAGGATATTATGTCGGTTCACTGTGTCGAGTGAGACAATTCTTCTCTCCTAAATCTATCTTGCATATCTATAAGTCTATCTTTCGTCTATGCTCAGAATATTGCTGCCATATATGGTCCGGTGCCCCCGCGATTTACAAAGAAGAATCAGCAATATTATTGATCCTGATCTGGCGACTCGGCTTCTGTCCCTTGCCTTATATATATATATATATATATATATATATATATATATATATTATATATTCTCAACTGCTCGGATGAGCTCTTTGCTATGGTACTTAGACTGTATAAATTTGAGCGTAATACAAGACTGACGGCGAGATCGCATCAATTTATCGTTGAGCGGGCTAGATGTAGCAGTAACTTCTATGCTAACAATTTCTTTTCTCCTACCTCTCTCTTGTGGAACTGCCTTCCGGCTCCATGCTTTCCAGCCGATTTTAAACTGCAAGAATTTAAATGCAATGCCAATCGTTATCTACTGTCCTCCTGAATGTTCTTTTCTCTTTCTACTCGTTATTAATGTTTATGTTCCCAATTCCTTCACATCCTGTAACATCTTGCTTGCAAGCAAGCTGTACAGCCACTAGGCCACTAGGCTGTACAGCTTGCTTGGGATGAAAAATTATTATTAAAAAATAAAAAATAACGCTACTTCTCAAAGACTTCGAAGATTGATTATAAGGGAGATAAACAGGGATTTCTAACACAGAGTTTTCTCCCTTGGAACTTTTTTTGTGTATGCTTTTTCTTTTCTTTTTTCTTAAGAAAAGAACTTAAGAATTAAGAATTATCAATCATTAAATACGCAATTAAAAACAATTTCTTACAAAACTAAATTGCTATCCATCATACTTCAACAAGGTCATCTACATTTCGACCGATCTGTTGGAAAACAAAAATTAATATTATTTGGAGTCCCATTAACTTTTGTTCCCTAAAATAATTCAATATAAATTTTCGATATATAAAAATTCAAAAAAATGGAAATTTTGCACAAAATCGGATTATCAGTCAGTTAAGTGACACACACTTTGGCGATCATGTCTCTTTCGACTCATGGCTGGCTAGACAGAAGATTTTATCGCAGTAGGTTGCCGTTTATTTCTGCTGTAAACTGGTTACTATCCAAGACTATAGAACACAGTCTGCCCTATTATTCAAGGAGAAATGGATTCATGCCATTCCCAAGGATATTTGCGCGTAAGTGAATAAGACGAACCCGACTGGGATTCGAACACGAATGTTTATATATAACCGCTAATTTTATGCAGGGTTCAACCAAAAACGTAAGATGCAAAAGAAGAAAAGTGAGTTGGTTTAATTTAAAGTTTATTAAAATGGGAAAGATTTTAAATGAGAGAAATATTCTTTTGAAGTGTTGGAGTTCAAATAAAAGGTCTGGTTGCAGATCTGCTGCCATTTGGAGTAAAAACAGTGGCCAACAGCATTTACACATGTCAACGATGTGTTTTCATTACTTGTAGAGGTCAAAGAAAATGGAATAAATTTCAATAAGACAGAGATATGGCTAATAAATGATTAACAAGAAACAGAATATACTTGTAGGCATGCAAAAATAGCGGAAAAGAAAAAACTAGCGATTCAAGGTGGAGTAATGGATAGCGGCTCGGATTGAGGAAGCGGAGAGCCGAGTTCGAATTCCAGTCGAATCCATTACAAACACTTACATGCTAAAACCATTGGGAAAGGTATGAATCCTCTTTTTCTCCAACCAGCAATGGGTAAATGGCAGAACAGTCCGGGTTTTATGGCAACTGGTCTATCGCAGAAAGAAATGGCAACCTACTGCGGGAAAAAATCGGCCTCGTCGATCGTGTATCGAAAGATACATGATCGTCTAAGCGTGTATCACGTATGGCACATAACTGACTGAAATTCACTTACGTGCTAATACTCTTGGGAAAGGTATGAATCCTCTTCTTCTACCTCCCGGCTATGGGTAAATGGCAGGACAGACCGGCTTCTGTAGCCTTGAATGGCAACTGGTCTACCGCAGAAAGAAATGGCAACCTACTGTACGACAAAAAATCTGCCTCGTCAGTCATGTATCGAAAGATACATGATCGCCTAAGCATGTATCACGCATGGCACATAACTGACTGTGTGATACACGTGTGGGGGAGGTGAGGTGAATGTCTGAAAGAGTTTAATCACCCGGGGAATGATATCCCCAAGACGGAGACAAGTTCTGTAATGGTGTTGCTACAATCGCGTACACAAAAGAAAGAAGAGAAAAAGAAAAAAAAGAGCAGTATCTCGTTTTTATAATTCGATACGGAAAGAAAACTACAAAACTCACACAGATAGTAGTGAAGGAAAGCATGAAGAAAGGACTAAACATCACGTGTGTGTGTGTGGGTGGTGAGGTGACGTTTAAATATATATATGTTTAAATTTTTGTACTTGTCATCCCCAATTTTAATTTGCATTTTTGATTCACCCTTTTGCTGACAACTATGCGTTCCATCTTCTCGCAGCTGATGTTTAGTCCTTCCTTCACGCTTTCCTTCACTACTATTATTGTGTAGATAAATATCCATCATTCACCATTTGCTTGAACCGTAAAATATTCTAAGTTCCCGAGTTGGATCTGTCTGTCTTTCTCTTTTTACTTCTATCTTTATTTAATGATTTAATGTTAAGCTTTGCTTAACTATTGGAAAATTTCTTGGTTATTTATTTTTGTGCTGGGATATGTAGCAAGCTAGAATGTTCTATTCTGCCACTTAGGCAATCCTATTCTCTGTATCCTAATTAGCTGCTCGTTCTAGAGTGGATATTGCGTAGATAAATATCTATCATTCCTCATTTTCTTGAATACAGACCTGTGTTGAATTACAGCTCGCGCAACCCTGTCTGCCAATTGGACGCTAGTTTGGAACCTACATGTGAAGGTGAATATCACATTCATTCTAGAATTGTTAAGAAAAAGAAAAGACCGACATGCAAATTACAAATGGGGGATGACAAAATCAAACAAGTACAAAAATTTAAATATCTGGGAAGTGTTCTAACAGAGGAAGGAAAGTACGATGCTGAGGTCCGAAGACGTATTGGGGTCACCAAAGATTCATTCCAAAAACTGAGCAGTGTATTATGAGACAAAAAAAAAACACTTTCTTAGAAATGAAGAAAAGACTACTGAACTGTTACGTGATATCTGTCCTCCTATATGGCAGCGAATGCTGGACAATCTCCTTAAAGATGAGGAAGTGTGCTCAGTACACCATGGATGAACATGTGAGCAACGATGAGGTTTTAGAGAAAATGGAAACAAAAAGGAAACTTATACTTAACATCAGGAAGAAACAATTGAGACTTCTGGGGCACCTAATGAGGAAAGAGTGCCTGGAAAATCTGACACTCACAGGACAGATCGAAGGCAAGAGGGACAGTGGAAAACAGCACATAAAATACTTGATAGGCTTAAGTAAATGAATAGAGGAACAGGATTAGGAGAAATAACGAAAAGACAAAATTTATTAAACACTACAAAGGACAGGAAACTGCGGAGAGCCATGATCGCCTACGTCCTGAGGGGACACAGCACACAAAGAAGAAGAAACAGCGCCACTTGCGGCGTATTGGTAAACTAAGTGAGGGTGATTCCACAGTCTGTATGTGTAAAGAAAAGAGTGGGTTTCCATGCGTAGAGTCATTTAAACCTTCAGCAGGATTTTTTGGTGTCAGTGTGTCGGGGAAAATGTGTAGCCGATTGGAGACATTTACTTTTGAAGTTACCAATAGCAAGCGGCTTCTTCTGAAAGGAGTGCGCCTACTCATTGGTGGGTGGGATAGTTACTATTTTTGATTTTTAGAATATCTGAGCCTAGGACCATTGAAAACTAAAAAAGAACGATGTGGGTGGTTTATTATTCACCATCTTTGGTCACGTGGTAGAGTTTTCTACGACACTAGGGAGCTCTCTGATTGGTTGTTTATTTTTGTGCTGGGATATGTGCGTGTTGCCCACAGATCCACTCTACAGATTTCGTCGTTTTTACAATCCAGCAGTAATAAGTAGAGAGATAAGTCAGTATTTATTCATATTAACCCAGGGAAGCAATGTGACACAAGAAGAAGAATTAGTGGTATTAGGAAGAAGGTTGGAAGACAGAAAGAAAGAAAGAAATACAGGAGGAGAACGTGGAGGAGGAGGAGTTGAAGAAGAAGAAGAAGAAATAATGCCCATCTGTGCGTGAATGGTTTAAGTTCCGTTTACATACCGCTGTTTTAAAGTCTGCCCACCTATCCTGTCCCATTTATGTAAAAGGGAGGTGCTGCCTGGTAGATGGATCTCCATGAATTAGGCTCAGTCCATTTATAGATCTTGCCTTAAAACATGGAAGCTATTTATTCAGAAACCCACGCTACACAGCTGATTTCATTATCAGGAAACCGTGTAAGGCTGCTGGTTCCCGTTTTTTTCTATGTATAGATAGATGACTTCCATGCAGGCCTGAAGATTCCATATGACGCATCTTTTAAATTCCTCTCTCTCCGGCACTGTTCCCTACTTTTCTCCTCCTCCTTCCTCTCTGTTATTTTTCTCCTCTTTCCTTCCATTCGCCACTTTGCTTGGCCATATATAAAAAAAAAAAAAAATGTGTTCCTTCCAACAATGCAATACAGCATTCCTGTTTGAGTAAAGGTCGAAAATTGATTCATTTCCCCACACTAACCCCATCTAAAAATTATTTCTTTTTCATTTTATGATTGTTTTGAATCTATGTGTTCTTTTTCGTTGTCGACCGTAATAGCAATACTTGGTCTATCAAATTGTTGCCCGTTTCATTACACTGTGTTCTTATTTATCCTGACTCACATTCTAAAATTATTCTAAGTACTTTATTGTAGCGGACCCCCTGGAGAAAATATGAAGAAGATATGAAAACGGCCCGAGCGCCCCGTATCGGTGTGAGGTCCCAAGAGGCCCGCTTACTAGATAATTGATCGTATTCAATTAGAAAGAACAGGTAAGTATCTATATTTACAGTGTGCCAAAGGTGGTCGCTAAACGTTAAACATGCCTCGTTTGTATTGTGTCGCCATATTGTCCATCCCAGTCAGATCATGTCGGGGTCACCAATTTGTCGAGAAACAACAGGCCGAGCGCCCCCGTATGGTAGATGAGGTCACAAGAGGCCCGCTAACGTTTTTCGAATTAAAGACGTGAAATCTGACAAGGTGAAACAAAATGGACAACAGAATGAGGATATGTATTATTAATCTTCAACCCCTATTTACCCTGACTCGTTTTATTTCAGTCCAAAATCTTACATCCGAAGCTTTTTGTGACCATTCCCTAAATTCATTGAAAAAAAATAAAATAAAATAAAATAATAATAATAATCGCATTATAGACCAAGGGAAATAACTCTTCCATATTTTTTTAGTCGTTACTTCCCTTGCATTAATTTTTTTTTCTATTGTTTGTAATTTATGTTATCAACATTTTTTTTTATAGTGATGATTAACCTTTTATTTTCCATGCGTCGGGAAGGGACAGGGGCGGGAGGAGGGCGGTGACAATGGAGGAAGAGGGGGTTAACGCATGCTAATTCAGATGGAGTAAAGAATTTTGTTTTCATTGAATTTTGTAAAATATTTATATATTGAGAATTTTTAGACATTTTTACATTAAATCATTAAATTAAAAAGAGTATTATTATTTTTCTTAATGATACTTTTGAGTTTGTTTTGATTCTGGCAAACTTTTAATGCTTGGAGTTAAATTATTGAGAACACCAGAAAATTCTCTCAATCACGATCTAAGTGAAAATGTTTTTCTGGCATTCTTCCAGCCATTAGATGATGATACCCCACTAAACCATTTCAAACTTCCAACTTTCCATAGAATAGCAGGATGTATACAAAGAAACTATCTACCACATAGAAACCACATTGGTTTTTGATAACGACTGCAACAGTTGAAAATACTTGAACAAAAATAAAAAAAAAAATTGAACTTTGGATGAAGCTAGGTCCGTGACTTTGGACATCTCAAAAGTGTTTGACAGGATTTGACATATCAGTCTTCTTCACATGTTGAAAAGTTATGGTATCTCCAGATGAATTTTCAGACCGATTCAGTCTTTATCATATTGTGAAATGAAAATTATCCTAAACGCCACTCTTCCCGATCTTCTTGTACTAATGCGGGTGTCTCCCAGGGTTCTATCCTGGGTCCTATTTTGTTTTTAATTTTCATTAACAAACTTCCTGATGACATATATCAACTTGGTATCTATGCTGATGATACAACCATTTACACCTGTCTCAATACCAAGTCTGATCAGTTCGATATGGTCAAATTAGCAGATGATCTCAAAAAACGACCTGCACTCTGTTGTTAACTGGAGCAAAGAATGGCTTGTTTATCTTAACACCTCCAAAACTAAACAACTCCCTATTATTCATCTGAGAGGACCCTTTCTGCCTTCCATCCACATAGTTGATGCTAACCTCCAGGAAAGTGACTTGTTGTGTCTTCTCAGCTTAACATTCTCAGGTGAAACAAAGTGGAAAGATTATATTGAATCCATTGCTATGTCAGCTGCTAAGAAGGTTGGTTCACTGCATCATGCTAGACCATTTTACAACCAGACTATCTTTACATAAGACTACCATTCATCCATGCTTAGAATATTGTTGCCAGATATGGTCTGGTACCCGAGCTTTATGTTATAAAATCCAAAGAATCAACAATATTATTGGTCCTGACCTGGCATATCGGCTAGTCACTTTCCCACCGCCATAAACTTGTTTCCATGTCTTTTCTATAAATACTTTCATGATTGTTCAAACAAGCTCTTCACTGTGGTACCTACACATAGATGAATTTTAGTGCACTATCAACAAGGTCTCATCAATTTACATTTGAAGTGATTAGATGTAACTGTAGATACTATAAGTTTCTTTTCACACACTTCTCACTTGTGGAACTCCCTTCCAACTCCATGCTCTCTATCAAACTTTGATCTTCAAAAATTTAAATGCAATGCCAATTGTTATCTACGGTCTTCCTGATTACTCTTCTATTGTTCTCACTGCTTAATAATGTTTGTTTTCTAAATCTTTCCCACCCAGTAACCCCTTTGAGTCATAGTGGCTTTACTGCCTTGCTTGGGGTAAATTAGATTTTTAAAAAAGAAAAAGAAAAAAAGAGAAAGTTTATCCATAACCTTGAGTGCAATACTCAACACATTTGAAAATTGTAAAAATATAATAAAATATTAAACAGACAGGCAGTCAGTTGTTTTGGTGCCATACATGACATCCATATGAAAGTCTTGATCTGATGAGATCATATATATATATATATATATATATATATATATATATATATATATATATATATACACACTCTTAAGGTGTGCTATATTTATGGGATAAAGTGCTCAGTATCAGAGATAGAGCGTGTGTAAATATGAAAGTGAACATTGAAGTCAACAGGCTGTTTCATGTTAATTCCAATCGTCAGGCCTGACAATTGAATCTAGCATGAAACAGCCTGTCACCTCTAAATGTTGACTTCCATGTTCACTTTATATATATATATATATATATATATATATACGCACACACATCAGTCAGTCATGTGCCATACGTGATACATGCTTAGGCAATCATGTATCTTTCAATACATGACTGATGAGACAGATTTTTTCATGCAGTAGGTTGCTATCCAAAGCTATAGAATCCTGTCTGTCCTGCTATTTACCCATAGCTGAGTGGAGAAGAAGAGGATTCATACCTTTCCCCAGAGTATTAGCACATAAGCGAATGTAATGGATTCGAATGGAATTTGAACTCAGCTCTCTGATTCCTCAATCCAAGCCGCTATTTATTACTTCATCATGCCTCCTTATATACATACGTTAAATTCTAGTAATTTGTATGTATTTTGATAGGTATCTTTGAGTTAGGTATCTTTATATATCAAAATAGATACAAATTACTAGAACTTAATGTATTTTAAAGCCAGCAGAATTTTGCCAAATACTGCTCGAAAGGTAACAAGTGACAATATTCAAAAAGGTCAATAAATGTTCAGTGGACTTCTAGGCAGCATGTCCATTGAATATTTATTGCCATTTTTTAACATAAAACTAAGAGTAGCCAGTTTTCTCTTCCTAAGGGAAGTTGTAAACAAAAAAATATTTCAATCAACACATCTTGAAAATTAACTGTCGCAACAGTAGATGTCCAGAGATCACATTACTCAAAGGTTTGCAATTAAAAAACGCTGTCATCATCAATACGTTTAATCCCAGCATAATTTAAGCAATCCATTCTTCAGTTATACAATTGCGACAATTCAGAATAAAACCGCAACTCCTAAGGAGATTTAATCTTGCATCGCATACTTTGGGTGCTTATGCTTCATGAACAATGCCTTACACAAATTAGTCAGCAGAAGTGAATTCAAAGACTTTATATTTTGAATTTCTATACAATAAATGAAAGAGATTAAGTGTGTGGGGGCTTTCTTGTTTGCAATCCATCAGTGCTATGTGGGTGGTGAAGATGAACTTTGGACAAGAAAGCAAGCAATGATTTATTTGGGTCAGTGCAATAATCACAATAATTACTGAAATAACAAATTTTTTACTTTCAAACCAGTCTTTTATTTAAAAACAAATCAATGTGAGATGTATTTATTTACAGATCTTAGAACGATGCATTATTATGTCAAGGATGAGTAATGAATGAAAAAGTTTTAGATTTGTGTCAAGGAAAGTGTAAAAACTAACAGAAGGGAGAAGTGAATTTTGGCAGGCTAAATTTTAAGGAAAAAAACTACAGAGAAAAAAAATGAGATCTTTAAGCAAAAAGGAGAAACTTAAAAACCAAAATAATAAATAAATAAAATTTCTATAATTAAAAATTATAAATAAAAAAATATATTTTTCCATAATTATTGCTATTTTTTTTTAAATATTAATTCTATGTGGTTGCAAGTGTATGCTTTTAAAGAATTACTTCCAGGTTTTTCACCAAAACTTTTAAACTGTCTTGAGCAATCTAAAATTTATTATATATATATATATATATATATATAAAAATAGGAAAATAACTGTTTAAAATACTAACTACTAATTTTGATAAATAATCCCAGTTTTTTATTACATAATAATACTGGTGGGACAATTTTATTCCACCTGCAAAGAAAAAACTTCATTTAGATTTAAAACTGTATTAGATTTAATGACCTATGCTTATGATGAACTCCTGAAATCCTCAATATGCAAAAAATTACTAAAGAATTTCTGTGCTCAAATCAAGACTATATTTTAGATTGGTTTCTTCATATAAAGACTTCAATTTCTCCTGGATTAATTTTCAGTTGGGGACAATATTAACAGAGGCAAAAAAAAAAAAAAAAAAAATTCAAAAAGTAGTTTAATAATAATAATCATTTGCTGGGCTTCATTTCTGTTAATGTACTCTCACTTTTTCTCTCTCTCTCCTGCAAACAAAACCTGCATAATAACCATTCGTACAGTCACCTTAGAATTTAGCCTTTCCTATAATGCCTAATCCCTGATAGTAAATCACTTGAAGAAAAAAAGATCCAGTGACAATTGCAGTGAAAATCCATTTTTTAGTCAACATCACTGCCACTCTCTTCATTGCTGCTGGGTTCCTCCTCTTCAGCTTTGGCAACGCTTATAGAGAATTTGTATTCTTGATCGCAACCCATATATGCATCACTCATAAAGTACAGGACATAGTTGTGGTGACCAATGCTAGGGGCCACAAAATCCAATTTCACTTTCGCTTTCTGTTGCAGTGTCAGGCGCTTGATAGAAAGCAAAGAATTCGTTTTGGAGTCGCCAATCACCACCCACCAACCTTCTTCACGTTTCTGAAAAAGCAAAGATAAATACACGTCAGCATTCTAGGTACAGAAGTGAAAATTAAACAAAATAAAAAAGACCAGACTATGATTAATAGGTTCACTTATTTCAAATTTAGCATTTCTTTAACTTAACTTGATATATGGGTTAGACTATTAACTAACCAGAATCAATTCTTGGCAAACATGGAGAAACATGCCTGCAATAAGATATTTTTAACCATTTTCACTCTTTTGCAATGTTTATAGTTTTAAAAAGTGATGATTAGAATTGGAATAAAACCTAAACATATGAAGGTTAATTTATAGATTTTTTTTGTTCTTTAGAATTGACAACATAATTTATTTATACTATATATTTTTTATATTGTTTATTGGAATTATTGGCAAAACATTGGCTAATTGCCAACTGAATCAAACTTTATAAAATTGTAAACAATAAGGATTTTCTTATAGTTGGTTCACATATTTTAATAATTTAGTAAATGTTTATAAATGTATGAATAAAAAATTGTTTTCATATTTATTTCTTTATAAATTGGTAAATGATAAATATTATATTGAATTAGTTCTAATTGTATTAGTTTTTAGAATCTTGTAAATATAAAATCATCCTTGTAAATAATCTAATTGTGTTTAATATATTTTTTTTTTTTTAACAGCAAACAACCCTTGTCTTATTGTAATTCATGACACCTTCCCATGACTCTTGCATGGATCTGGAGATGAAGTAAATAACAACAGAGAAAGCAAACAGAAGCCATGCCATATTTTGGTGTAAAAAAATCCATTCAACTGACCTGTGGAAAGAAAGGTGCAATGACTGGTCCTGTTATTTCATCCTCTCTCTCTAGAGTGACCAAGACATTCACAGTAGACCCACTGAAAAAAGAACAAATGATTGAACATTAATAACTCAACAAAATGGTTCTTTCCCATAAAACTTATGAATTCATTTGTCTTAAGTGAATTCCAGCCTCTTATCAAGAATGCATAGAATACATACACACACACACATGAATACATCAGATACACATATGTAGAAGATAATAAGTAGAAGACAATTTTATAGAGATAAGAAATGAGCTAAAACAAAAAACCTTGATCTTGAGTCCAAAAACAATTATCAATGCATTCAAAAGTTAAGTTCTAGCTTAAAAGTTTCATCATTTAAAAAAAGGTTGGATTAGAAACTATCTAAAATGGGTTTGAGGTCCTAAAAATATTATTCCTGAAGAAAAAAAAAAAATATATCAAAAAACCTTCATTACTTGCAGCATTATCAGAGTCTAAGGCTTCACAATCTATTATAGCCAAAGAAATCAAATTTTAATAGATTTTTGTAAATTAAATCTGAATCATTAAAAGTAACACAAAATATTTTAAAAATTTAGTTATTTTTAAACTTAAATTACTTAGTTCAATTTATTGTTCATTAATTTCTAATATCTGATACTATTAGATATTATAGTGCGAATCTATAACTGAAGGAGCTATATGCCACTTTTTATTTCTAGTTAAAATATAAATGAAAAGACTGTGTATTCAACTTGCCTCTTGATGGTGTCTTTGTCTTGCACCTCAAACGTCAATTCAATGTTGGGGTAACGGTTACAGAACCGAGCCACATCGGCCATTTCTGCATCATTCAACTGCAGCAGGGAATTACGTTCATCATCTTCCATTTCCATAATATCAAATATGGTATCATGGTTCTTGAAAAAGGAAAAAAATAACAAAATCAAGACAATTTCAACAAGAGACAATAAACAGACTATAATACAATTAAAGTCACAGACAAGCCCAAGTTTTCAAAATACAATCTAATGGAAATGAACATTGCTTCAATAATGGATCAGAAGAAAATTTTAAATTAACCCCTTAAAAATTGCTTCAATCTATATCCTTATATTCTATCATAAAAAGAATTACTTTGTTGCAATGACTGGAATATATATATATATATATATATATATTCTCGACTCTCCCGTTGAATTTGACGTATGAGGGTCAAACAGATCAGTTTCCAGGAAACTGACAGCCCGACAACAGCACATGAGATTTGATTATAGTGGTGAAGGTTTCATGCAGGACCATCCACACTATTTGAAGGGCCGAATTCAGAGACCTGGTGCACTACGTGCCACAAGGTCCCCAAATGACCCTCCGCAGGTTTTGAATTCAGAGTTTTCCTTCTCCTAGAGCAGTTGCCATCCAAGGCTATAGAACACAGTCTGTCCTGCTATTTACCCATAGCTGGAGGGGGAAGAGGAGGATTCACATCTTTCTCAAGGGTATTAGCACTTAAGTGAATGTAATGGATTCGACTGGAATTCGAACAGTTCTCTGATTCCTCAATCCAAGCCAATATCCATTACGCCACCATGCCTCCTATATTTGTGCATTTAGGCAGCAATCCTTCTTTCATACACATTTCATTGAAAACGACAGACAAGGTACTTTGATTTAGTTTTTTATACAATTTCTCATGCAATCTAATAATTTTTTTCTTTTCGGATGATAAATTATATAAAAACTGTCCAAATGTTCTTTTTATCCGAGCACTTTTGGCTATACATTTAGCCATTTTCAAGGATTATATTTTAACTTTTAAAATAAGAAATAGTTTGTTGTATGTATATTTTATAAAATGTTTTCATTTTTTCAAAACACGGTCAAGATATTGTGTCCATGTTCAAAGTTAATATTATTAAGTGTTGTTTGTTTGTCTTTATTAATAAGGCTTCCATTATTTTTAGCCTTTTTTACATGTAGCTGATGCTATTATATTAGTGTTGTCAACAAGTACGTTACGAATAGTGTCCAGTAGGTCTCCATGAATATTTAAATGTGATCTAATTGAGCTATTGTCAGAAAGGTGTAGAGTGAGTCTGCATGTCAAATATGTTGTAGTGTGACCTATATAATTATTTACGAATTTTGGTTGATCAGGAATACAATTAATTAATGGGCATTTAAATTCGTAAATAATATTTGCCCTATTTAATTTTGTTCTAGGAGGTGAATTATTATTTTTAACTATAAGGTTAGAGGTTTTAAATTTTTTGTAATAAATAATTAATCTAAGTTTTTTGCTATTGTCAACTGGTGTTATGCATTTTTATATAAATGTTCTTAATCCTGCATTCATCCTGTTTATAATTTTGGAAAAAACAATACAGTTCAAAAGTTTGAGGCTACCCTTGGTAATTTTTTAGAAATGCCCCAAAAGTAGTTGTTTTATATTTTAAATAAGAGAAAATTATTATACATGGTTAAAAAAAAATGTGAAACATTTTTTTATTAGAAATTTCATTATGACAAAAAGACAAAAAAGCATTTTATGATTAAATTTTGTTCTCATCAAAATATCCCCCTTTAGCCTTGATTACTGCAGCACAAATTTTTGGTATTCATTGTAAAAGTTTCTCAAAGTTTGATAATTGATTCCATTCTTTTTTCAATAACTCTAAGAGCTCATTTTATTTATTTTTTTCACTCTTCTGTCAAGTTCATCCCATGCTAATTCTTGGAGTGACTTCAAATTTTTAAACTGTAAACTATATATATATATATATATATATATATATATATATATATATATATATATATATATATTATATAGCAAAAATTAATCTTGCTAAGACTACTACAGTTTACAGAATTTACAGCTCTCTTTAAATATTCAATTGTCTCCTTGATGCAAAGTAATTATACAATTTATTAATTGATGTGATTTCATTTTGCGATTTTCATGTAAATTCAGAGTTAAAATTGGCAAAATATTTTCTGCTCAAATATTTGCAATATTATAAAAAGTTCTGATAAAAGAAACAGAGATAATTTGGATCATTTTGCAATCACTTAATGTTTCCAAAATAAATGTTAATTGATAACAATGGTTAAATATCTGTGTTGTTAAAAAAGATTGCAAAATGAGCCAAATTATTTGATTTTTTATCAAAAAATTATATTACAAATATTCAAGTTTTACATAATTCAAAAGACTAAGGTCTATTTTTCAAATTTTGCAATCTAATATGAACAACAAAATCATTTTTAAGAAAGGGGAAATAAAGAAAAACATGACTTACCTTTTCCTGGCACCTTTTGATAATCTCATTTGTGAAGTGAGGCAGTTGTTTAAGATAAGAATCTTTACTCCACATAGCCTGAGTGACCATCTGAGCAAGTTCCATAGCTGACAGTGCAGGGCTAAGCCAACCATTACTGCTGAGTACATCCACACAAGCTTGGATTAAACGAATTGCCTGAGAGAGAAAAAAAAAAAAAAGAAAAAACATACCTTAAGTGAAAATTCTGTCTACACAGCCAATCCTCCTCCCTATATTGTCCATCAGTGATTTCATTCATCTAGGATGTGCATTACATGTAATAGTTATCCATGTGCGAAAGGAATTCAGCTAAACAAGTTCAAATTTTAACCAAGTTTGTTGTATTCAATTTAGCACAAATGCTCTTGAGAAAAGCCAGAGTTCATTTCTTCTCTCCCTCAGCTATAGATTAAATAGTAGGGGAGACTGGGCTCTATGCTATAGCTGCCAATGGCAAACAGTTTAAGATTTTAACTGATTTGTTTTTTTACAGCTTATCAACCTTTTGCAGGTTATTTAATGCCAGAAAACATTCTTTAGACTGTAAGAATATTTTGGAGATAATAATTTTACTGATGCAAGTCCTACTAATTAACTCACACCTGGGGAGAGAAGAAGTGAATTCATACCTTTCCCTAAGTGAATATAACGAACCCAACTGGAATTGAAACTCAGCTCTCTCAGTTATCCATTATACCATCCACACATCCAAGTTTACAGCACCTGATATTCCCAAACAGTCACCCATCTAGTTACTGCCAAGGCTCAATGTTGCTCAACTTCAGTGATTGCACAAGAACCAGTGTTTCAACATGATATGGCTGTAAGATGCAACCAGTCTAAGAGATAGAAACCTAAATTCCAAACCATGGAGAAGGCCATAAGAAACTACTCCACTATCTTTCCTAAGAAGTCATGGTAATTCAAAGATAATAAAGAAAAGCAATCTGAAGAGTCATGAAGCTACAGTCATTAAAAAGAGAAATTTACATTTCTGTAATCGATTTCCCTTCAAGTTCTCTGCCCTTATAAATAATCCAAGCAGAAAAACTAAAAACAGAAATGAAGCCAAAACTCAAATTATTGCGCCCTCCATTTTCATCATCGTCGGATTCAATTTTGCTTTTATTTATACATAATCAAATTTTATAGAACATTTTTATATTAGGAATTTTCTTTTTCTACAACATCAATTGTACAAAGGTTAGTTGGTTCATTGGCTGATTTTGTTTAGCGGCATATCAATTTCTATAGGTTATTTAATGCCAAAGTCTAAATATTTTTAATACATTTTTATGGCTTCAACTAAATATATTTTTAATACATTTTTATGGCTTCAACTACAGATAAAATGCATTGTTGGCCATTATATATATATATATATATATATATATATATATATATATATATATATATATATATAGCTGGTATTTTACTATAATAATGTGTTTTTAAACTTTTATAATAATGTGTTTTTAAACTTTTTTGTTTGTGTTTCACTATTTGCCCATAACTGGTACCCTAACAGGTGTTACCACCCTGGGTCAGGGAACAACAGCGATTAAGAGGTGATTCCAGGATCCTCAAAACCTTCAATGTCCTGATCAGAGACCTTTCTGCCAGATGTAGTTTATTGTCATACCCAGGAATAAATTGTACAAAGAAACACCAGTATTTAATGAAGGCTTCCTTCTTTATCAAGTTAGATTTTTTTTTTTTTCTCTCAAGTTGATGAGTGATGTCTTAGAAATCAACATGAAAGAGAAGAAAAAAAAATAAAAGGAGAGTGGTACCTACCTTTCCAAGAATTTCTTCAGTATCAGACTGCAACTCTGCCGGTAGCTGCATTCGAGACAAATGGGCTTGAAGAAGAAGATTGGTTTTCATGTGTGGATCATTATATTTTGGGTTGGTCAGCTTGTGGGGTAAGCGAGTGGCTAGCTGTGAAATAAAGCAAAGGAAAACCTATTATAATCAAAAGACCAAAATTCTCATTACACTTGACCATCTTTAGGATACTATAGAGTCTACAAATTTTCATCTGAGCCGCAGGCAAAATGAATAGACCTGCAGATACAAGATCTCAAAGCATACCATCACGGATTATATGTCTCATGCAATTCCTGTTATAAAAAGCAGTCAACACCTTCATTATGCAAATACCCTGAACCATGTTGTCAAAGAAGTTCAAAATTATGAATGAGTAAAAGTTATGTAGAGTGAATAGCCATGGTTAAATGTAAAATAAATGACAGCACTGTCCAACAAACAGAATTGGGAAAGTTTGCAATAAGCAATAACAAGAAAAATAAAATAAAATAACATAACAGGGCAAAAAATAATATAAAGCAAGCAAACAATATAAACAAGGCAAATTAAAAGTAATATAAAAAGTTCACAAAGTAAGAATTGGAGTTGACACACAAAAGTAAGTTCAGATAAGCATATATAGAATTCTGACAAGAAGACAAGACAGACTGAGACTAAGTCATATGAAAATGAGAAACTAGCCTTTTTTATTGGCTAGGAAAAAAATCCCAGAATACATGTCTGTGTCTGCTGAAATTCCTCAAGTGATATGGTTTCTGTAATTTGTTACAGTTCTTTGTTAGTGATTCTGTAGCATCAATCCAGAAGGTTTGAAAAACAACAGTCTTCTTCAAGACCTACGAGTGAAACGTCTGCTCCAACTGAAGTTAACGTCTACAACAAGTCCACCACAAATGCTACTGCATTTCCTATTGTAGAATTTGGTAAGAGAAACAGTACTCAACCGTAATAAAAGTTGAGTCTAACTGACACTTGTCTAGGCAAGTTGGTAGGTGGCTTATATAGCAGCCTGGGAGATTCCGCTCTGTTAATCAGGCAAGACTATTCTGTAAGTCCTGATTAGTTGGTGACTTTGGTGTGGATACTGTGCTCAATAAATATCCATCAGTAAATCATGAATGCTGGGATTTGTATTGAGTTACAACCAAGTTTATTTTTGTCCGCCAATTGGATGCTAGTTGGGAACCTTGCAAGGATGAGTATCATATTTTTGATTCTTCATCTATGAACCCAGTGATTACAACCAAAATACAAAATAGAGATACTACCCACACTTAACTGACAGATACCACAAATCCATTTCCCTAGAGTCATATGTTTGCAAAGGATGGCTTGTTACTGTTAATGCATCCAAGACTAAACTGCTCTTTATTAATCATTTGAGAGACACCCCCCACCCCCTTTCTGGCTGATGCTAACCTCCAGGAAAGCAACTCATTGCACCTTCTCAGGCTAAAATTTTTACGCTGACATGAAGTGGAAAGCTTATATTGAATCTATTGCTAAGTCAGCTGCTAGGAATGTTAGTTCACTGTGTCGAGCTAGACAGTTTTTCTCTGCAGAATCTATCTTACATATCTATAAGTTTACCATTCACCCATGCTTAGAATATTGCTGCCACATATATTTCAGTGCTCTTGCTATATATCTAGGGATTCTTGATAAGATCCAAAGAAGAATCAACAACATTATTGATCCTGGTCTGCGGTCTCAGCCTCAGTCACTTTCCCACGATAAAGTTGCCTCCCTGTGCCTTTTCTATAAACATTTTCATGGTAATTGCTCAGATGAGTTCTTCGTTACAGTACATAAACTTTATGAATTTAAACGCAATACTAGACTGGCAAGTAGGTCTTTCCGTTGAGTTGACTAGATGTAACTGTAAGTTCTACACTAACATTTTCTTTTTCTCGCTTGTAGAACTCTTCCAGCTCCATGCTTTCCAGTCAACTTTTATCTTAAAAAATTGAAATGCAGTGTCAATTGCTATCTGCTTTCCTCCTGATTACACTTCTTTTGTTCTTGATCCTTAGTAATGTTTGTGTTTTTTAATTTATTTCTTAATGGCTTTACTGCCTTGCTTGGGGTGAACTTAATAAAAAAAACAAAATATTAGCATCAAAAATCATAACTTTCATCTTTTCCAAGTTGATTCTCAGATCCTTGCTTTCCAGGACTCATATTCAGACTTAGTTTGTTGCCTAAGTCATCAAGGGTTTCAGCAGTCACTAGATTAGCAGCATAAAAGAGTTTGGAAGAGCAATCTTTAATCGTTTAACCTTTAATTTAATCTTTAATCTTTACATAGGCCATCTCTTAACAAGTAATATTTCTGTTTGTGTTTAAAATTTAAAGTTGTGTATTGGTCATAATGTATCAACTAAGAATGTCTTATTACTATTTACATCCATGTGAGAAGAGATGGCACTGAATGTTACCAATCCTGGCTTCACAAAATTAAAATTCCAAAAACTGTTTTCCTTACCTGTTTCAACACTTGGTCTTCATGATGACGGATGGGAATCGATTCATATTCGGCAGCATTGGAAATGATTTCAATTAGACCCTTAACTTTGGTCTTGGCATTCAGTGACATGCTAAATAATTCTGAAAAACAAATCATCAGAAATTTACATCACCAATTAGAAAAACAATTGAGAAAAAATTGTCTTAACATTTCCCAAATCCTTCCTTGAATTGGGCAAACTTCCAATGCAGTCTCTTTAGCATTTGACAGGCATAACAACAAAACCAGCAAAATTAAATTAATTTCCAAATTATAAAAAGAACAAAAAACAGTTAACTCATTACTATTAACTCTTAACTTCCTAAAAAGCCCCTTTAAAACTGTTTTATGGTTCACTAAGGATTTCCCGGAAGTTAAAAAATGGGTGATTATCTAAAATTCTTTAACATATTTTTTAACAGAAAGTTGTCTGATTGGCAATATCAGAAGTTCTGTGGTTTATCTACAAGATAAATATACTTAGAAGAAATTGCAATAAATATTGTGCAAAATTAATAGCTAATTCCACTTACAATTTCTTTTTAAAATTTGAAGAATTAACACCTAAAATATGGACAATTATGAAAACTATATTTTAACTTTTAGCAAAATAACTAAAATTTGGAATAACATCAGTTCTATGGTTTAATTTCTTGATAAACATGCAAAGTATTGTATTATATGGTTAAAGAAAATTTAATTGTAACAATGTATTGAAGAATTTCATAGCATAACAAGAAGAGTTATTAACATTTCAAATTTTGTTTGGATAAGCCTTCTTCATGTTCTTGAAGTTACAACTCAATCCATTACAGCCAATCAATTCTTCAGACTTTATTTTTCAACAATAAAACCATTCTTTACATCTCCTTACTAGAACAGTTTAACAAAAGATAACATATAACATCATATGAAAATGTGAAAAAGTGTTTATGGAGGAAATAATCCATTTACTTAAAGTCAGACAAGGAACATTAGAAAGCCACAGCCAAAGGTCATGTGGGAAATCTAGTACAGCAAACAATATCTGGAAAGAGAAGAACAGATTACTCTGTCTGGGATGAGGTTTAGATAACGCTGGAGAATGATAAAGTTGAAAGAAGCAACAAACAATGGCATGTTGGCCTGGTGCATACAAGTTTTGCCAGTACTATGTAGTGTTTTTTTTTTTCCTTTTTGATTAGCAAATATTGGGGAAATCCCACATGTATACATTGGAATAGAGAGTGTTGATCTAACTTTGATAGAATGGGCTGATCCAGATATATTAACAATATTTTTCTTCCATCATTTTATTGTAGATTATACTCCTGACAGTTTGAAGAATGAATCAGCTGAAATATTGTAAGAGTAACATCAAGGACAGGAAAATGTTCATCTGTCAAAAAAATAAAATAAAATAAAAAAATAAAAATAAAGAAACTGTACAAGTTGTGAATAGTTGATACTTACCAATAGTTGTGTAGTTAATATAGTAGTAAGCAGCAATCATTCCCAAGTTGAGAGGAGCTACATCCATTTCATCTTCCACACTAATGCACTAATTAAATATAAACAAAGGTGAACAAGTGAGTTTATAGTCTTTCAAATTAATCTTTCTTGGTTTGCTAATATCACATGAATGAATCAAAAAGAATTTTTACATATACATACACACACACATATATATATATGTATGTATGATAAAGACAAATGGAAAAGTCATCTTATCTTCAGAGGGACTTTATCAAGGCAAATGCATTTGCCTTGAGAAATCCCTCAGCTAAGATGTTTTCCTTTTGTCTTTATTCATAGTCCTTATACAGATATACATTCTATCTGAAATTTTACATATATATAACTGACAACATAAACCAGTGAAAACATAATATATGAAAATGAAGAAACCAATAGCATAAAAAATAAAAGTCTTTGATATGTCCAAAGATGACAGAATTGACAATTTATATCTAAATAGGTACTGGAAATGAAGAAAATAAAAAAAATACATAAAAATAAAAAAAATTCTCAAAAAAGAACTTTTTTTTCATAAGCAAACTATATATATATATATATATATATATATATATATATATATATATATATATATATATATATATATATATATACACAGTTTGACTGAAGGCCAGCAAAAGTTCTGGGAAAATTTTTGGTTATTCTTTTCTATATTAAAGTATATTAACCCCTTTCCTGACATAGATGTGTATATACATTTTTACTGAAAATTTCTTTTTCAGACACTAACAAATAAACATGTACAAAACAATGTTCAGAAACCAGCTATAAATGTGTTTATACATCGGCATTGATTTTTATGCCCTTCTGAGCTTGAAATTGTCCAACTGTCATCTCATATGTTTGGTAGAGGTGTTAGCCAATGCTTGGGTACTTCAAGGTACCTCAGTTTCTTTGTTAACATTAAAAACAAATAGAAAAAAATATTGTCTGTAAAATGAAACGTTTTTCCCAAAATAATTGGCAGAGAAGGGTTTAGGGATTATTTTTATGTTTTTCAGAGAAAATTTGAATATAAATTGTCTGATACCTCAGTACTTGACTTTCATAAACTCTTCTTAAATACATTCAATATATGATAGTGCAGACATAGATATTGAGAGGTCACTCCCATAACTCCCCTACACTCACAATTTCATTATATCAGGTAGTAGATGTTTTCATTTATACAAAAAAAGTGATATCATTTAACAAAAGATGCAAGTCATCAAATACGTTTTTTTTTTTTAAAGCAATAGCCATTGCAATGAATCTAGTCATAGAATGAATAATCCTCTCTTTTTTAAGTGGAGACAAACAAATCTCAATGATTGTCAGCCATATCCTCAATTCAACCTTCAGGATATCTATCATAATTACTGAAATTCCCCACAAAACAGGAACTCTAACATTAATTTACTTATTTTTACTTATATAGATATTTACCTCAAGATGTTATGGTATAAAAAATTTTTTTTTTTTTTTTATGCCATATAGTGTTTATAATGATTACATTTTCTAACAATCATCAGCACTATGCAAAAACTTAAATTTAAGTTTTAAAAATAAAATTATGCTTTTACCTTTGATTGTTCCAAATCATTGATGGTATTTTCTACAAGTTCAGATAAGTGGTCAGACAAATGTCGATGTGATACACCTAAAACAAGAAACACATAATTAAGTAATAACATAATGGAATGTTTTTTAAAATTTTTTTTGGCACATCAATGTCATACTTATTTCTATGCTTTATGCCATTTTATTTTCAGAGCCACAATCACTTTTACAAACCTACAGAAAGAGACATATGTTATTCCTGAAATGTCTGAAGGAAAAAAAATTTCTTAGTCATAAAAGCAGAGTTCTAGAATTATGATGTTTGCTTAAATATTTGGCAAAAAATTTTATTTTCTATTTTCTTAATATTATTTTCAATAAAACATACACAGATTAAGATTGGTAATTTGAGAATTTAGAGAAAAATGTCAAGATGTGCTGCCTTAAATGGTTATGATTGAATTTGTTGATTCATGTACCAAGGTTGCATGCAAACAATACCAGTACCAAGAATTAATTTTGGCTATTTCAGTAGATTCCTGCTGCATCTTAGGGAAGAATATAGCTGCACTAAATGATGCTGATACCTTACAAGTCTAAAGGAATTCAACTGCCCAACTATTTACTCATAGATAGGAAAAGTGGATTCATGCCTTTCCCAAGTGTGTTAGTGCAAAGTGAATGCAGACTGTTCTAGTTGGAGTTTGGTTTGGCAATTTTATTCTCCATACCTTTAATCATTAGGCTACCCACATCTCCAAGAGTTAAACTTGGAACATTAACCCTTTGAACCCTGGCCAAGTATGGATCTCCCAACCTAGGCACCTACTGTCCATGACTCTGGGCAGTATACTGGCTACCCGGGTATATTCAATTTCACACAGTGTCCAATATACTGGCCACTCAGGTTCCAAGGGTTAAAAACATAAGAAAAAAAAAACAAAAGAAAAAAAAAACAAAAAAAAAAAAAAAAAAAAAAAAAAAAAAAAAAAAAAAAAAAAAAAAAAAAAAAAAAAAAAAAAAAAACAAAAGAAAAAAAAAAAAAAAAAAAAAAAAAAAAAAAAAAAAAAAAAAAAAAAAACAAAAGAAAAAAAAACACAAAAGAAAAAAAAACACAAAAGAAAAAAAAAAAGAAAAAAAAAAAAAAAAAAAAAAAAAGAAAAAAAAAAAAAAAAAAAAAAAAAAAAAAAAAAAAAAAAAAAAAAAAAAAAAAAAAAAAAAAAAAAACAAAAGAAAAAAAACAAAAGGAAAAAAAAACAAATCAATTGTTGTGTTTGTGGCTTTCTGTATGTGTTTGCCAAAAATATCATTTAATGTTTATGTTGAACAAAATATCATTTAATGTTTATGTTGAACAAAATATCATTTAATGTTTATGTTGAACAAAATATCATTTAATGTTTATGTTACACAAAACAACATAAAATTTAAAAATTGAAACATAACTATATTATTTCCCTCCCAAAAATCTCTGATGAAGTTAATCAAATTGTGAATCATGAAGAGTTATAAAAGATTTTCCGACTTATTCCTGATTTAATCATTGTCAAATTTAATCCATATTTTCAACTCAGAATGAGAAAGCTCAGAGTGCATTAGCTGAAATGTTTTAATGAGAACTTCAAAGATGACAATGACAATTATAATAATTAATATAATAATGACAATGGAATTTTGAAGTAAATGATGGATTTTTTTAAACTGACATTATTTCTTATTAAAACCTTGAAGGTAGTTTCTCAGATTAAAAATGGAATACACATTCAATCCCTGTCAGAAGTCACAATTTCTTTAAAATACAGAGATTAATTTCAACATTAAAAATATAATAAAACAACAGGAATGACTACTCAAACACATGTACCCACTAAAGCAGGGTTACACAAATTTTTTTAATGGAGTACTGTATCATTGTTGGCTCTGTGTAAAGTGGGCTGTATCAAAATAACAATTCAACTTTCACAGCAACAATATAAATGACAAACATATATACCTATGTTATTTTTACATTCATTTGCTTAAGAGAAACATTTTGTGAATAGTCTGCATAAATATATGAGAAATTAATTTAATTGTTACTATTAATGAGATTTATACATGTGAGAAAAAATATTTCATAATAAAAATTTTTTAACAAATCCCATGAGACATTTATAACAAAACAGACATTTCATCCAATGTACATGCAGCCACCTAGATTGCTATGACAGCTTACCTTGTGCCAATGATTGAGCATCATCATTGACAAAGTGTAGGATGTACTAATCCAGGTGTTTCTGCGATAGTACATAATGTGATATGTTGATTTTGTCAGAAGCAAGTTATCTGAGAACTGGTGTTCATTATTAAATTATATGATTTGTATCTTTGTTATTTTTATTTGTTTTAAATTGGTTACTATTTTGTATAAACATGTAACTAAAATATACCAAAATTTAAGAAAAAAAATTTATTTAAGGATATTTAAAAAATAATGTTTATTGTGCTCTTGCAGGTCATATAAAATCATCAGGCAGGCAGGCAGAATGCAGGCCATAGTTTACCCAACCCTGCACTAAAAAGAACATTTATAGCAATAAGAAATAAGAAAAATGGGCAAGAGAGAAATACAAATTGAAATAATGGTCAGAACTAAGATGATGATGCCAAACAAAATCATGAAATCATAATATTTCAGCCCATAATTTCAGACAGTATTTTTATTTATTGCAGATCTGAAATGGAACCTAAATGCAACAGACTTTTGATGTAAGCTGATAAATCTTTAAATAAAAAGAACAAACAAAAGAAGCTCACAGTCAGTGAATACATTAAATGTCTAAATCTAAGCAACCATATGAAGCAGTATATCAATTCTTATTCACCTTGTAAATTGTAATAGTTGGGGTTCTGTGTCATCCTGCGATAAAGAAAGGTCCAGGTGAGATAGTCAACAGCGTCTTGTTTGTTTTCAATGGTCTTGGTGACAATTTCAGCATTGAAGTGATCATGAAGGCAATGATCCAAATGACTCTGAAAGAAAAAGAAAGAAAGAAAAAACAATTTTAACTAAATTCCAGTGACACACCCACTTTGTTAATTTACTGATAGTTATTAACTATAAATTAGTAATTATTATTATTGTTGTTAATTATTAATGTACACTTAGTAATTATTATCAGTAATGATTTAAAGTTATTTAATGATTATTCTCAGAGAAACCGTAATGATTAATTTCATTTTTATTGATCTTTTTATAATTAATCATTATTCAATTTAAAAAAAAAAAAAAAAAAAAAAAAAAAAAGGTGCTGAAAAGTTCTCAGCCTGACCTGTATCTCAAAAATTAATATTCTGATGTCTGGACATTGAAATAATGATTTGGGGTCAAGGGTCAGGCTGATAACTTTTTAGTCCTCCATCAATGATGTCTTAATATGAAAAATATTCTACTAATCAAAACTGATATGAATTACAACTTCAATTATTTCTAAATTTTATTCATTTCTTGAAAAAGCAGCTCAGACTCTTTATAAAAAATGTATTGTCCAATATTTCAGATGTACAGTATATGGTTACAAAGTATAAAAACTGTTTTAATCAAGAGATTTATTAAATAAATTTATTAATCAAAAGCATAAAAAGGTAGGTCAAAAGTGACTGAAGGATTTTTTTCTCTTCATAAATATTTATTATTTTTATTTTATTAACGATTTGCAGTTAAATTAGTTTAAAAAAATTATAAATAATGTCAATCAAAATAAAGAAAATTATTTACAAAAATGTAAAATGAAAATTTTAAATTCTGTATTCCAAGCTACCACCACCCCCAAATTGAAATTTTACTTTCAGTTTTCTTCAATTATATGAGCACCTCAAAGAAAAGTGAAAAGTCAAGTTGGTACCTTTAAATTGATAAATTTAATTGACTGCATTTTAAAAAAATTTAAATCTACCAGCCCTAAGATTACTATTAACCAGCAAGGGTAGATTAGGTAAAAAGAACTAAAGCTTTAATTAAATTTTATGCAGTAATGAGTTAATTTTGTGGTTATAATTACTGTTATTTGATATATGATAAATACTTTCAGGAAGAAAAAAGTTCCTTGGGCCTGAAATGAGCTAGGAAATTAGATTTTTAGTTTACATTTCGTAATAGAGAATCAAGTGAGGTAAGTTCAGGCAATGCAATTCATCACATTATTGGAATCCAATCATATTTTCTAAGAAATCTTCAACAGATCTATTTGAGGTTCAAACAGGAAGAATACCAACCTGAAATAAGAATATTAAAAAAAAAAAAAAAAAAAAAAAAAAAAAGAACCATTTCTGCAATGTTCCACTCGTAATAACCATAACAAATGGATGTTACAAATTTTAATACAATTATAAACAAAAAGTTAGAACTTACTTCCACAGGTAAGGGTTCATATAAGAATTTTTTGAAAAATTCTTTCTTGGAGCTTTGACAAAGAATAACAGCTTTGCCTTCCTGGTCTTGTAATGGTCGGTTGGCATGTCCAAGCATTTGGAGAACATCAGTGATTGGATAATCTTCATAGCTGCACAAAAAAAAAAAAAAAAAAAAAAAAAAAGACAATCAACATTTGGCATTAACAAAAAATACATTTCAGAATAACTTATTCCTAATAATTGATAAGAATTAACAAATAATAAATAAATAAAACTAGACTTTTTTAAGATTGGGGATATTTGTTTTATTGTGATTCATAGGTGACAAATTACAATTTCTGATTTACAAATTTTTGTCAAAGTTAAAAATATAAATGAAAAGTTTTTTTAGCTTATATATATATATATATATATATATATATATATATATATAATATATACAATTTATTTTTTTTCACTCATATTTTGAAACAATGGAACATAGCTGCAATTAGAACATCAACTAAGTCTAGAGGGCTCTAAATGACTTGATCTGGGACTGAATGATCTGGTGTTTTGTGACCAGTAGTAAGATTTTCGAAGCAACTACCCACTGTCCAGAAGTATAAAAAAAGGAAATAAACAAATAAATGAATTAAAACTTTCAGGATTAAATGCAACCTGGCCAAAAAGTTGGGTTATAAGCTTATATAGGTAAAGTCACAGTCATGGTTTTTTTTTTTCTACCAGTTCATTTGCAACAGCTTATCAACTCTTTGTCAGTTATTTAAAATCAGAAAATATTTCTAGATTATAACAATTTCTTTGGGAGATAATGGTTTTGTGATACGAGTCTTACTAATTAACTCATAACAGGTGGGAGAGAAGAAGTGGATTAATACATTTCCCAAGGGTATTTGAACACAAGTGAATATAATGAATCCAACGGTAATTGGAACTCTGTTCTCCTGTTATCAATTCAGAGACATTATCCATTACACCACCTGCACATCCAAGCTTACAACACCTAGTATTCCCAAACGGTCACCCATCTAGATACTGACCAAGCTTAACATTGCTTAACTTCAGTGATTGCATAGGTAACAATGTTTTTTAACGTGATGCTGCTGTAAGCCCCAGAATGGGGTTGGGTGACAAGATGGCAATCAAGATGCAGAGAGAGAGAAAGAAAGAGTTAGAAAGCCACATGCGATATAGAGATGGATAATAGGACAGGGTCTAAGTTCTCACTGATCAAAGAGAAGGTCTGGTCTTAGTTTGTCATGAATCCTAAATGTCACTTACCTACCTCCAGATCATGTCAAATGAATTCATAAATAACTGACCAAATATATTCAGGTGAGGATTTTCGTTTTAATTTTCTTGCCATAGCGTTATTGCAACTTCCATTCTCTTGTGAACATACACTAGACATTTCCTAAATTTGTGCACACAATAACACAGACAAGAATCAAAACATGTCAGGTGCTTTGTCCAAACAGTGAAAGACTGTAAGGGTTCTGGGTTGTATGTTCACAATTTAAAAATTCAATATTCTATGGTAAAGTTTGAGAAGAGGGAAAAGATTTTTTATATTTTTCTAACAACAAATCCCCAAGTCTCTAGTCTAAGAACATGCACAAGAACTTGAACTTATTTTCACGATAGACATCCCATTAATTACCAAAAACTTTTACCCTACTCCAACAATTCTTAAAAATACTAAAAACTGATGACTGCAAAAAAGGGTTGAATGAGAATAAAAGTAAAAATGAACAAAGCTATGTAACTCACGAATGTGCCTTTCCATCATAATACTGTGTATCCATAACAATGGTAAGATGTGCTGCCATTGTCATGCCCCATGCCAGACTACGTGAGGCCACAACCACCTGTACAGCTCCAATCATAAACAGTTGTTCCACTACTTTACGCTCATCATCATTGAGACCTTCATGCAGATAGGCCACACCATTGCTGATGGTTTCTTTCAGGGTCTATAATTGGAGAAAAAAATCTTTTAAAAAAATTATATGAACTGGGATGAAATACAAATCAAATATGGATCAGAAACTGATAGAATAGGATATAGAACAAATAGGAAACATTATAAATCTTAACATGTTTCCCTTTTATTAAAGTTTTTTCAGAAAATGAAATAGAGAAAAAAAATTCTAGTATTTTTATACTATCATAATCGTGTGTCCCTAACAGGCATTATTTATGTTTGGTGGTTGATTTGAGGACGTTTTATGTAAACACACTTACAATTATACATTATCATCCAAATCCCACATGTACATACTAGAATTATGATATACTTATTCACATAAATTATACACATAAATACTGCTTAACTAATGACATCAAACAACACAAAATAAAAATACCAGAATTTTATCTCCACATCTCATTCTCTGAGGAAGCTTTAATAAAATTGATTTATGTTTCTTATTTGTTCTTTATCCTTATATATTATATATACACACACACACACACACACGTTGCTATGTACATATTTTAGATTAGTTTTTCTTTACATTTTTGTTATTGAGTTTTTAATGTCAACACTTCAGTTATTTTATATTCAATTACTGTTAAATAACCAAATCACATACTCCGTGGAACTTCAAAACTTCATATCACGAAACATCTCATTTTAACACTGATTCCCTGGCATTTTAAATTGATTTCCTCAACTCACAAAGTTTTGGAGATATTTCAAACTGAATTTAAAACAAAAACTTTCAAATTTACAAAGTTTTTGTGTTACTTTAAACTTTAAATAAATTAAAAAGTTTTAAAAATAACTAATTTTTTTCAGTTATTTTTAAAGTTTGAATTTTTCACTGTTCCCTCTTTGTCCAGAAACAAATCACAATGCTGGATGTTCAAGCACCAGATGAAGGACAAATTTTCAATCCGAGGATCATCCTAAATCCAAAAGGGTATAATATGTCTATATAGAGCAAGTGTGGGGAGAGCTGGATGGGTTTCAGACACATGGAGGGACAAAGAGAATTCACTGTTTTTTTGTTTATTATTTAGAAGATAGATTATACAAAAGAAATGGTTACAACTGATATTTTATCCTGTATTTGGAATGACAAGGCAAAACTATACTTGTAATCCCAATAACTTGATTGATCTGATAAAGATATAAAAGTAATGTGAATAATATAAATAATGACAAACACGTATAAAAAAAATTATATAGGCGAGTTCACTAAATTTTTATATTATATAAAATCTTAAAACAACTACTACAAGCTTATATCTGTACTTTTAATACTTTTTCTTGGGAAAAAAATATAATAAGAAAAACTTGCATACCTTGTCAGCTATTTTGTTGAGGAACGGCTTTAGATCCGTTTCTGACACATGTAAGAATTGACTGGGTTGAATGTCTGCTGCACAGAATGTAAGGATATCTATAGCAGTTAAGCGGGTCTGCTTGCGAGAAGGAACAAACACAATCACAGGTTTCTTGGGGGAATGTCTCAGAATGGCTTGATATACAGGTTTTGCCATGGCAATTATACGTGAAGCATTGTGGCTGATATTAAAACCCTGAAAGAACAAAATACAGATTTAAATGAGTTTTTTGCCTTTTAACAAAACCATCAAAACCCAAAAGCCTTGTAAAAGAGTAAAAAAAAAACATTAAAAACTTATGTAACAAAGATAGTAATAAAGAACAAGACATTCCTAAACATGGTCAGTAGAATTGATTGATGAATTCATTTTTACGGCTTAGCAACCCTTTGCAGATTATTTAAAGTCAGAAAATATTTTTAGATTGTAAGAATTTTTTTTGAAGGAGTGGGAGATAATAATTTAGTGATACAAGTCTTACTAATTAACCCATAACTGGGGAGAACAAGTGGTGGAGTCATACCTTTCCCAACAGTATTTGCACACAAGTGAATATAATGAACTCAACTGGAATTGGAATTTGGCTCTCCAATTAACAATTTCAAGCTGTTATCCATTACAGCACCCACACATCCAAGCAACTGGTATTCCCAAGTGGTCACCCATCTAGGTATTGACCAGGCTCAATTTTGCTTAACTTTAGTGAATGTATGAGAACTGGTGTTTCAATATGACGTGACTGCAAACTTTTGGTCAGTAGAATGAGAACAATTTATTCATGTAGATTAAATAAAGGTTTCAGTTTGAAATTCCTTAACAGTTACAAAGATCACAAAGCAGCCGATGATGGCTGGATAGCACAATGGTCAAAACATTGTGATAATAATAACAAAGATTAGGATATTAGTTCCTATGTACATACTGATAACTCCTCAATGAAAAAATTCAGACAAAGATTCAAGACTTTAATTCTGTATATATCACACCTGGACATTGTACTCTCAGCAATTTCCATGAAAATGTAAAAGTGTTGCCATTTTTGGACAAATTGGAGACTGATAAAAACGCATATATTACAAGGGATGAAGACAATTTTTTAATGGAAGTGAACAGGTTAATAATGAACATCTCAAAATGGATAGGTTTGCTAATCAATTAGAGAATTTAAAGACTGCTTTGAAGAAAAAGAAACCAAGTTTCATCATGGCACTATATATCAGTGAACACATCTGAAAAGAAAACTTCACTCAAGATTTCATGGCTATTTCAACTGTTGATGACAACAGAGCCGTTCAAACTAAACAAAGCTTTGTCATAACATAAAATTACCACTACCTACACTTGTTCAGTTCTTATAGTCATTTATCCAAGGCATACAACAACTGCTATTCAAATACATCAGTAGTGGTACATGTGCTAATCACTCATGGATTATAAAAATTTTAAAAATATGCTAAAAATGTGAGAATTGTAAATGCATAATCATCTAGGTTTTTTTTTTGTTTTTTGGTTTTTTTAATACAGGTTTTTTGAGAGAAGTGTATGTTTATGTTTGTAAAAATTGTTAAATGTTTTTATGGCCTTCTTAGCTCAAGCAGTTGACTGCCAAAATTATTTGTTTTGCTGTCATGGATTCATTTTTCAAATTCTTGGAGAAAGGCTTCATATATGTTGGCCAATGAGAGACAATCTCTTGAAGCTCTAGTGAAAACTTGAAGTCAGCTGGTATGATGGCCCTTTTTCAATAAAAAAAAAAAAAAAAAAAAAAAAAAGATTGTTCTGAGAGGATAAACATCAGAAAGAAGGAACTGTTAACTACACTTCAAGAGGACTGGTCCAGCCAAAGCAGGAGAGGGGTCATAACTCTGGGAAAGAAAGAGCCAACAGAGTCGAAGCAGATTCAAACACCAGGACAGAACATTCCTTTCTGTGCCACCCTGAGAAGAATTTAGACCAAAAGAACTTTCAAGTTTAATTTTCCAGCAAAATACTTCAAAAAAGCTTTTGAGATAACATGAAAACTCCTTCGTGCTGAAATGTGTCCTAGTATTCTGTTAAGAATGGAAGTGGGTGCATTTTGTATTTTCTGCATTGTGTGATCTTTTTTTTTTTACTTTCTCTATGTTTTATATTTTTTTTCTATTTTTAAAGGGTGTAATCTTTTTTTGTCTTTGAATCCATGTCTTTTCCAAAAAATTGTAACACATTTTTCCTTGTATCTGATGGTAATCCCTTTTGTAACCTCAGAAAATTGTTATCCTGTCATAATAAGCACACAAAAGGAAATTTTTGTGCAACTTTGTATTTGTACATTTTTTTTGTAATATTGTAAAATAAATTTGTTTTTCTTTTTAAAATTTTACACAGTAGTCATCTTGTTTTGTGATTTTACATGAGTTGTGACTTGCTGTTTCTACTAAGTTCTGTGTCTGGCACAAGAACTTAAGATTTGATAGGAAATTAAAATTTTTATACCATCAAGAAGGCACACCCCTAACAGGTAGTATGCACCACTTAAGCCCAAGAGAACAAACAAGGGCAAAAAACATTTCACTCCCACCACACCAGACGTGTCCTATTCAGTCTTTTGCCCTGTTGGCTCATTTCTCTTCTATAGCCACCCACCTTATTCTCCAGATCTTACACAATTACCACCTAACCAGGAATTTACAAAACACATGGTTAGGGGTGAATCTACCCTCTCTTACTTTCTTTTCCCCCTAAACCAAAATACTTTTTACAAAAACATTGGCATGAAGCTTGTGAATGATTACAAAGAGGTTATTAATTATCAATAGTACCTATAAACAAATTTTTATAGATATTGTTCTGACACTAAATATCGATATTTGTTAGCTGATACCCAGAAACAAATTATTTGTTTAAAAAAAAAAAAAAAAACCTACCCACAAATGCAAATAAACAAGTGTATAAAAAATAAGCCTGAATGTATTAAGAAGTCTATGCTAATATTAAAAATAAATTCTAAGGAGTGTCTTTATTTGGTGCAGGTAAACTGCTTCTTACCTGAATATGAAGTTCGAGAGGTACTGGACGCACATTAGGGTGAAAATTGAAGAATCCACCTGTGCTGCATCCAAGCCACTGGGCAATATCTTTGGCATTTGACAATGAGGAACTCAGTGCTACAATACGGACATTTCGATTAAGCTGTGATGAAATGTACCTCATTCGAGAACAGATCACTTCTAGCACCGGCTAAAAGAAGAAAAAAAAATAAAAATAAAATGATTATGATGAATAAGAAAAAGTGAAAACTTAAAAATACATAAAATTATAAACTAAATCAAATAGAAATAATTTTATTAATGAATGATGAAACCAAAAAAAGACTAATTCTAAATATTTTTTAACAACTGCTTCAACAGAGGTTTCAGTAAAGGTCTCAGAAGATAGAAGTTAGGCTTCTTTCCTCACTTGGTCAGTGAATGAATCATTTGGCAACTTTCAAAAAACATTAACAATTAATTATGCACTATTTTACTGACAAAGGCTTATTTGACATTATATCAAATTTTATTATATAAGCCAATTTTTGTCACAAAATTGGTATTAACAATAAATATGTTGTGATGTGGGGTCTGGGAAGACACAACGCTTAACTCGACAGAGTCAGTCATGATATTAGTATTCGATACCAAACTAGATGAGTCACTCCAATAGTATTATCTTCCCTTTGACAACTTACCCAGGACTACTTATCATGAATGGATTAGTTCATTCATGATAGTAAGGAGGGTAACTGGCTCTTACAACAACACACAATCGATTACAAAAACATTGACTTGTATATTAAAATCTGACATAGCACAAGTAGTCTAAATGTTTTAAAATTTTAGAGCATTAGAACTTTTCAATTTAAAAATCATTTTAATTTAATAAATCTTTATAATAATTGCCAGCTTTTTTGTTTTTTTAATCATTTCACCCAAAGCAAAGCAATAAAAGCCACAAAAGACTCAAGGGGTTATTGAATGTGAAAGAATAAGATAAAAGAAAATCATTAAGAAATGAGAACAATAAAAGAAGAGAAATAAAAGATAAATAAAATCTTGTACTAAATGAAAAAGAGAAATAGTTTTAATACCATAGTTATTATTGCAACAGATTCTTTCTTGTTTTTGAGTTGGTTTTTTTTTTGTTATTTTGCGGGGGATGAGTGTAATCATTTCACCTCAAGCAAGGCAATAAAGTCACTAAGATACAGGGAATTACTTAGTGTGAAAGAATAGAAGTAAAAAACACATTAATGAGCAAGAACAATAGAAGAACAGAAATTAAGACAAACAATAATGATTGACATTGCATTTAAATTTTTAGAGATCAAAGTTGACTGGAAAGCAAGAAGACCAAAGAGAGTTCCACAAGTGAGAAGTGGGAGGAAAAGCCAAAGCCATAAGTCAAGCAAGTAAAATGTTCGAATGAAATACAATCATCAGAAAATCTCAAAAGCTAAAATAATTTCTTATAATATTCAAACTCAGTAGCCCCTTGTGTCTTAGTGGCATGACTACCTTGCTTGGGGTTAAATGATTTGAAAAAAAAAAAAAAAAATTATTTACTTCATTTCTTCTTGTGAATTCATTAGAAAATAATTTATATGCAGCATTTCTTTTTATCATTTTTTCTTTTTAAATATTCTGAGTTATAATCATGATTTTCTATATTGCTAGACACACAGGATCAAGAAACTAAGTTAGTGCAGGATAATGTAGATACATATAACATTAAAAGTCATAATGAACAGAATATAATAATTAATAATTGGTAATGTTAACTGACCCCAACATCTCCACCAATCAAATGAAGTTCATCAATGATGAATAAATTTACACTCTGGACATTTTTCCTTTGTTTCCAACGGCGTGATAATACATCCCACTTTTCAGGAGTGCTAATGATGATATTGCCCTGTAAGATAAAACACAGTAGTTTAGAAAAAAAAAAAACTGTTTAACACTAATCCGTATCCAGTGACAACACTTAATATGAGGTCTGATCAAGAAGTATTGGAACCATTGCTATGGTAACAAAGCTACATACACAGTGAAACCACTAGGCACAGATTGACCTTGAACTCTGTCACACATCATACTTATTATAAAACCCAGGTTGTGTGTGTCTGTATGTTTATATATTGGATCGGATTTCCTACATTTTTCAACCGATTTCAACAAAACTTCACAGGACTACGTAAAATTACCTTGCGGTGGTTCTGACAGCGCCAAAAATTGGAAAAACACAATTGTTTTTGCGTGAAATCAATTTGAAAACACGATTAAGAGGCATCGCGAGAATGAAAGGGGGACAACTCATATCGAGTTATACTTATTATAAAACCCAGGTTGGTTGTGTGTGTGTGTGTGTGTGTGTGTGTGTTCCTTTATATATGGGATCGGATTTCCTACATTTTTCAACCGATTTCAACAAAACTTCACTTTTTTTTTGGCAGGTAGTGTTTCTTATTGTCTTGCACACTTTTTTCATTATTTTTACATTCAGAATGCTTTACAAGACAATTGTTTATAATAAAATTCTATTCAATCAGTAGACTCATAACGATTGAAAACAATGTTTTTGTTTGAGTTTGGGTTTGACCAATTCGTAAAAAAAAAAAAAAAAAAAAAAAAAATAATTAAGACATGCGTGTCCGTCAACCTTAAACAATAATCTTTGTCAATTTTATTTTCAGTCTTTATGATGGTCGATACTTGATCTATCTCTTACTGTTACAGCCCCGGGCAACACCAGGCTCTACTGCTAGTACATGCTAAATTGTTTATAGCAGTGCTTGGAAGGAAAGTGCATAGAGTATGGTCATTTCACTACACCACAGCAGTTCCATCAGTGACCATGGCTTCTGTAGCAGTTTTTGGCCAAGTACAACATTCTCCAGGTCCGACAACCACCAAATTCCCCAAATTTCACACCTTGCGACTTTTCCTCTTTCAAAAAAAAAAAAAAATCAAATCACACTTGAAAGGAACAAGATTTCAGGATATCAAGGAAATGCAAGAGAATGCAACATGGCAGCTGCTCATTATCTCAGAGAGCAGTTCCAGGAACACTTCCATTAATGGAAATGATGCGAGATAAAGTGCACTGCTTCAGAAGTGGACTACTTCAAAGGAGATTAAATGCCAAATTGATATGTGTTGTAGTTTTCTTTTTCATAGCACCAGTCTTGATGCATTTTAATCAGACCTCATAGTATATAAAATAGCAGAACTGTATTGAATCATTCACCAAATTAACACGCTTTCATAGACTAGAAATATTATCAACAGTAAATAAAGAATTTCATCCTAACCAATTCCATTTTAGTCAACTTGGAAAACGTCAGTATATCAATGCCAGTCAAGAAAAAAAAAAAAAAAAAAAAAAAATCACTTTTGGCTGATTATATCTGACAAGTATATAAAAATAAAACCTAAAAAAAAAATAAAGAGTAAATAAAAAAAATAAAAATAAAGACAGTCCATAAAATCCAATAATTTGAACCAGTACAATATTTTCAATAGATCTTAGAGAAAGCACTTTTCTTCTATGTGCTGTGTCTCTTCAGGACATGGGCAAACATGGCTTTCTTCATTATTTCCTTTGTAACTCTTAGTAAGTTTTGGCTTTTTGCTATCCTAATCCCTGTTCTGCCAACATTTACAGGAAGCTTGTTAGGTAGATCACTTACTCTGTCCATCTTACCTACATTATGTCCTGTAAGTATCACATTTTCCAAGCCCTCTTCCCTCATGATGTGCCTTACAAAAAAGATTAATCTTTAGACTAGTATCAATGAAGACACTTGGCCTTCTAGTTCTTCCCTGTCTCTTCCTCTTATCACCACGGTAATATGCAAATCCATTTCTCTATGATCAAGTTTACATACTCAACACACACAACATTTGTTCCTCAACGCAGTCATCATGTACATCTTCAAATCTTTAAATTTGGCCTTCCCTCTCCAAAAATATTTTGGGTCTTTTTAAATATGACAAGTTGATCATTTGAGAACAGCAGATGTGGTTCTCAAATGAAGACCAGTATCTTTTCCTGCTACAAATGTCTTTGACTAGTAAATTTACATGCCACTGGATCAAAAGAGGCTTTGGAGAAACCATCTTTACCTTAGCCAACAATTTGAGGTCAGTTCCAGTTTCACCAGTCAACAGTACAACTCTCTTTCCCATCATAAAGCTGAATTTGTTGTACCAATCTGTATAGGTCTGTGAAAGAAGGAAAAAGGAAACAGTAAAGGCTGGATTATAGTGTCTGGTAAAACTAAAAACAAGGAAATGTGTCATACTTTAAAAAAAAAAAAAAAAAAAAAAAAATAAAAATAAAAAATAAATTACAAAAACCAAAAAACCAGAGCTTTTTTCAGATTTAGATTTATAAAAAAATTAAAAAATAAAAACGCTTCCATTGCTTATCAGATTTGCATTTATTTAGGAACTTACTATTTTTAAAGTTCATTTATTTGTAGTTTTCTTAAGTCAAAAAAAAAATTCCTTTATATGAAACTAAAAGTATTTATTGAATACAGCAAACCTCGCTGCATTTACTGAATACGGCAAACATCGCTGCATTTCAAGAGCACAAAGCAAAAATCAATCTTATTATCCATGGCTTACAAATGTCCAACATGCTGACCACAAAAATAGTAGTGTGCCTTGGAATAAATTAGTTAATAATGTTACTGGAAATATTAGAAATGAAACAAAATGGGGTACCAACAATGGCATACTAACAGTATATGTGGTTTATTTTGAGATACAACTAGAACCATTATAGTTCATACCAGTTGAAGAATAAAGAGTTGAAATTTCCAGTTTTCAAATGACAAGACATTAGGAAATAAATAAAATCAGATTTGGTTTGATTGTTTAATGGCATATCATCTCCTTATGGGTCATTTACTGGATGAGCTTTGGTAATTTTTTTTTTTTCCATAATGTATTACTGGTAATTTTTTTTATTTAATATCAGAATGTTTTGCTGGTAATTTTTTCTAATGTATTTTTATGTTTTCATGTTTTGAACCCCTCCCAAGTTTGGTGGTTCACTATTTACCCATAGCTGGAATCCTCCCCCCAAAACAGGTGCTTCCACCCTTGGTCATTGTGGACCAAGGAACAACAGAAATTAAGAGGTGGTTCCACACTTCTCAAAACCTCCCCATCAGAGGCTTTGCTGACATACCCAAGACAAGTAAAATTAAGGCAATAGCAATAAATAGAAATCAGATAAAAGATTAAAACATAACTTTTATCTTGACTGGGACAATTAATCCGCCATCAGAGTAGTTGTTAATTTAGTAGCCAAAGGTCAGAGTTCAGTTTACATATAAAACATAGAAAGAATTTGGGCAGCGAGTTAGGAGGTGGCTATGAAATTTCACATCATCAACTCTTTAAGTAATGAATCCACAGGAACTATGTAGCTTCTGACATAAAATCGTTTATATTAATCATGCCGAGCCTTACAACCAAATACTTTTTCTGTTTGCCATGACTTGTTTTCTTGAAAAACAACATCAATTAATAGATCCTTGTTTTTGTTTTTTTTCACAACACCCATTAAAAAATTACAATCTTACTGAAGCATCATAAAATGGTTGAGGGCCAAATTATAATGAAACATAAATACTAGATTAACATTTAGCACGGTGCATTGTTAATTAATATTACTTCACTTTCTATTGAATTCTTTTTCAAGGCCTCTTAATTGCAGTAAACTTATTGTTAAGGTCACTAAAAGGTGTTTTCTGTTGCTATAGCAGGATATGACAATGCATCTATGAAATTCACACAAATTCAAATTCAAGGATCAGTGTCACCTTCAGTGGCAGGATAAACTAATTAAGTCAAATACAAAATGATCAAGGTCAATATTGTCCCCAAAGCTGTACAAAATGTATTTTTTTATATAAAATCAAGTTTTATAAACTTCAAATGCTAATAGTTCCTTTAGCAAGATCCTAAATTCATTAGCTTTTTATTTTAAATGAAGTTTCACAAAAATTAACATGTCAAGTAAAGATATGTATTAAATCTGGGCAAATTTCTAATCTGAAATCCTATCAACAGTAAAATCATAGTAAAATTATTTTTATCACTTGTAAATATTACAATAATTCTCCATCAAAATAATAAGAAAGTAAACAGTAGTAACCTGTTGGGCAAGAGTCTCCAAGCATGTCACATAGACACATCTGCTGTCAGGGTTTTGGGATAACATTCGCAATACCGCAAATTCTCCACATATCGTCTTGCCACTTCCAGATGGAGCACCAACAAATACATTATCATCACTGTTGTAAATGGCATTGAATACTGGATAGAAAAAAAGGGGAGAATGTTAGAAATATTAGATTTGGGATATTAATTAAAGTTTAAGCAATTAAACTGATTCATTAATCAACAGTACAAAAGGTAATCTTAACCCTGTGTTAGTCAACTCAGATTTGCGAAAATGGATAGTCCCGTGGTACCTGTCTTCCACGATAACTGCACCACACCCCCACTGAGCTGAATCTGGAGAGTAGTGGCAGGGAGCAAAAGAAACAAGTTGCCAACTAGGAATTACAAATACTTGAAAAATTTGGGGGTAACAGAACACCCCATGTGACTAATGTACAGTTAAAGATGATTTTTAACTGACATGATTTAAAGTGAACATTCCTATGATCAAGTGTTAAGAACAAAATGATTTTCAAAAGCAAATTCAAGTTAAACTGAAAATGAATTCAATTAGAGGTTAAATGCTTGTGTCAAACCAAAAGTGGAAACAAAAATTCCATAACCAAAACACATGTAAACAAATCCAAAATAGATGCTTGATATAAGTTAGCAAATTAGTCATACAAACTGTTGCTAACAAGCAAGTTCAGGAAAACTATTGATAGTGAGGGAGTTCAGTCAAATAATTGATAATGAAGGAGTTCAATCTTTATTGTCAGTTAAGTGGGTTAGTTAATTTAACAACATATCAACTTTTGTTGGCTTCTTTAATGTTACATATAAAAGTTTTATAGGACAAAAATCACAATGAACTAATAGTTCCAAGGTTCACCATTCTATATTAAGAACACCTCTCATGATTTTATTATTTATATGGAGACTATTGTCCTCATCTTTGTTGTTGTTATCACAACATTTCAGATGTTGTGCTCTCCAGCATTCAAAATTGATAAGAACAGCAAAAATGAGGACAACAGTTTGCATGTAAATAATGATAACTCCTCATCTTAGAAATTCAGTTAGAAAACCTCCATAATTTTTTTAATGTTTTATGTTTCTTATTATTTTTTTTTTTTTCAGTTTAGAAAGTAGAATTTAAATAAGTCACCTTCATAAAATTCATTAGATTCAATAGATGAAAAAAAGGACATCTTAAAACTTTTCTTTGCTAACATGAAGAAAATAACTGATGCTATAAAAATACTGTCACCATAAATATTCCTTTAATATAAAACCCAGAGAGAAAGAGATTCATCTTCATTGGTCTTCCTATTCTTGTAGTTTTGTAGCAGCCAAAGCTAAGCTTAGAAAATATCCATATTACAAGAGAACATTGCTAATATGGAAACAAGGAAAATTTTAATCTCAGAACTAAAAATAGAACACAGATCATCAATTGAAATTCATAAACTGTCTGCAATCTTATTCTGCACTCATGACAAAACTCTAAAACGGTTAGTTTAATCAATCCAATTGTTAAATAGTTGTTAACTTTACTTTTATTAAATTTCAATATATTTTTAACCTCATTTTATCTTAATAAATATTTTTCATTTTTAGCAGCTTCAGCATTCAATGAAAATTAATTAATAGCAACAATGTGTTAATTTCTAACTAAATGTTTCCTTCAGTATCTGTCAATATTTCTGAGATGAGGTATTATGTACACTATTTACATTATTCAGACTATTGTCCTCATCTTCGTTGCCACATTTATTACAACAAAATCAACGAATAAGGTAATGTAAATAGTGTAAATGTTTTCTAATTGACGTCATGTGACAAAGTTAGCTAAATCGCAAAATATCCAATCAGAATCAACAAAATCAATTCAAGATAACAAGGTCAATTACAAGACGCTCACTGTATTTTGGCATGAGTTCATTCCCCCTGAGAAAGTTTGGGAGAATCAACCGATTCTGCAAAGCTTATTAGAATCTCCAAAATTCAGGCAAACATAAACAAAATAATTACAAAATAAATCACTAAAACTCCAAATTTATTCTATTCAGAATTTGTGGATTTTAAGAGAAACTGACATTAGGCATTTTGTGACTCTTCCTAAAACATATCTCAGGTTGAATATAGCAGTTTGCCAAATTTCATAAAAATATTAATAAGATATTTGATAAACTTGTCTCTTGATTGATTTTTAATAAAAACATTTTCTACTGTTCTGTGATATTGAAAAAACAACATTTGAAATTATAGACAGAATTAACAGAGTCATAGTTTCTTTTTTTAATTAACAATCAATTTTCATACATCTTTTTTTTCTTTTTTTTTTTTTTACAAATGTTTCCTAAAGTAAAAAGAAAATGTATGATAATCAAACCTTGTGTCTGAATTGGGTTAAAGTATGGAAATTTTTCATTGTATAAAGCCTCAAAAGAGGAATTTCTCAAGGCAGAGACAGGAAGAGGTTGCAAGTCCAGCAACTCCGTAGCAGGTGGATATCTTTCTGGTAGAATTAGATGGCGGAAAGACACGGGCAACTGAGTTTCAGCACCTGAAATTCAAATTGTGAATTAATCCAACTAATTAAAGTAAAGTGAAAATAAATTTGAACACATTCATTTTAATTCAAAGACAACAAATATAAATTCTTTATAGACACAGTGCTTCCAACAAAATCTTCAGATTATGACCCCGGGGATCAGGTATGGTTTTAATATGTCAAGAGATGATCTCTATTTTTTCAAGTATCAGTTAGCTGCACAGAGCATCTGAACTCTTATAACAAATGAAAGGACAAAGGACATTGGCAATGTAACTGTGACACAGTAAATATAGTTGAAAATTATATGATAGTTAATTGGGATTTGATTGATTGCTGTGATTAATGTTTTTTTTTTTTTACAGCTTCTCAACCTTTTTGTGGGTTATTTAAAGCAAAAAAACATATTTTGCATGGTAAGTTTTTTTTATTTCTGTTTATTTTTTTGCAAATGAATATTGTGTTAAGAATTATTTTGGGACTAACATGGTTCTATTATTTAACCCATAGCTCGGGGGGAATTGTTTTTTATATCTTATCAATAATTTTTTGAGAATAACAATACATTTTCCAGATACAAGTCCTACTATTTAACCCATTGCTATTGAGAAGCGATGGATTAATACCAGTCACAAAAGGATTTGTGTGTAAGTGAACATAATGAAGCGAAATGAAATTTGTACTCGGCACTCCAATTTCTCATTCCAAGCTGCTATCCATTACAATTTGGAATCTTTATTAGGAATTTTCTTATTTAAAAAAAAAAAAAAAAATAAAGGAGGAGGGATTTAAACTAATCTTTAGTCGGAAGAAAACAGGAAATTATTAAAAATGTTCTTTAAAAATAAAAATGAAAGCAAATAGGAAAGTTGGTTCAAAATATATCATGCATTCTTAATCAAATCATTCTGCATTGGAAAATGAAATGAGAAGTCAGAAGCTGAATAGTTGAGTCAAGGCAAGATAGGTTGGACATACAGTTAACTTCCATCCATTTTCCATCAGACCTATTCAACATGATTGACAGCAGGTTTTGTTTTTCTCCTTTGCTTTCTATTTTATCTTTTCTGCATGCTGAACAAACAATTGCCAGCTTTCTACAATTCTCTGAACCAAGTATTATTTCTCAAATTTTTAAAAGATATTAAAACACTTACCAATCCATCGATCAGAAATTACTTTGATGAAGTACTGCGGGGGAAGAGGTTCAAAAACAGGCACAAAGAATTTGACAACATGTTCATCTTGGCTGAATTTGCTGCAGGACAATAACATAAATGGTTAATTCTAAACTGTATTCTGAGTTTATTTTTAAAAACAAGAAACAAATGTACATTTCTAATTTCACAAATCATTTCCATGAAGGTCTCATAACTCTTCTTCACAACTAAAAAAAAAAAAAAAAAAAATGGAAGACATCTTTTTGATGTTTTCAGTTTTTTTAATATTTTATAAAAGTAATTACTTTTAGTTTTTATTAAAATAATACAGGCTACTATGATTGAATGAAAAGATACTAAAGGAAAAATTGAAGATGAATGCAAAATTGAAAAAAATAAACAATAGTTGAAATAGGTGAACTAATTAAAAAAGGAAAAAAGAACAGATGTTAATTATCACCTTTTCAATAAGAAATACTCATGATGCAGGACTACTTCACTGTCAACATCTTCAATTAAGATCCAGAAAGCCTGAAATAAAAAATTAAAATAAGAACAATCTTATTAAATATTTGGGTGTATGTGTGTGTGTGTGTGTGCTGGAAAGTTCTTTGCCTGACCTATTTTGACAAATTCTGAGCAAATGACCAAACACTGGAAGGTTTTTGTTTCTGTTTTTGGGGGGGTCCTCAGGGAGGGTGGTCCTTTCTGGACCAGCCCAAGAACTTTTCCTCACTTACACATGAGGAATTTATAGATCGCAATCAGAGGGCCACCACATGTACTGAAACCATACCAGTAGTTGGTGTGTCTAGCTAAAGACTACACAATGTAGCCTGTCACTCTTCTGGAAGGTTTTTGAATTCAAAGTTTTCCTAATCCTGGATTGGTTGGTATACCAAAGCTCAAGTGCCCAGTTTGCTCTACTATGCATGGTCAATTGAATTCTGAGTTTTCCTTCTCCTATATAGGTTAGTTGATTTTTAATGCCGAGCTTGCTCAACCTGATGATGACGATGATGGTATAGGTTAGTAGGCAAGGCAAGAGAGCTCAATCTGCCATGCTAAATAGCATATAGCTAGAGGAAAATGGAGTTATGCCTTTTCCAAGAGCATTAGTGGGAAGTGAACAAAATAAACTCAGAATCAGAAATCATCACACTGATTACATTTTCTGCACCAATAACCATTAAATCACTCGCACATCCTTATGGGTGGTGTAAGGGGTAAGCTTAGTATTTATCAATCCACCCACGAGGATAGAATGTGGCACAAGGCCGGTTTAATGTGGGTATCCCCGAGCCTGTAGGCTCGGCCAAAAATATAGCCTTTTTGAACCCGCCTAGACGGATTCAGGCCCTGTCTACCTCCCCGAACGAAACCTTGCCCTTCGGCAAAGCTTCATCCGGGTTCCTCTCTGCTAATGCAGAGAGTTCGACAGACGCCGACTCGGAAGCTCACAAAGGCAGCGTACTACACTTTGATCATTTCCCCCGGGCCGAGCAAGGGGTAAGCTTGCTTACAAAAGCTATGGCTTAAAGTACAAGTTACTTGTTGGAATAAGGAGTCACCAACAGCAACATCATCATGAAGGATATAAACAATAAAGTCATGGAAGTTGACTTTTCATTATAAATTCATTGTTCTTTGAAAGAATTGAACGCTATGGCAACTGGTATAGCATTTATATACATCATATATATCAAGAGTTAAAAAATTCTTTCTTCCTTTCTGAGAACATACACTGCAGCATTGTAATGTATTTCTGTAGCAAACAACTTGCTACTTTCCTTACACATTAAGGCCCTCAGTTTCAATTATGTTCAGTTTTTGACTTCCTTGTTACATTTCTTCTTCACCTATTTATATCTATAAAACAGAAGATGTCTGTGTGTGTATATGCTATTTATGCATGTTCACATTTCTTGACCGATTTCAATGAAACTGTACACACATGTAGCAAATTTACCAACATAGGTTAAGTCCAACTTTTCAATCTCCAAGCCCCCGGGTTTGGCAGAAAAATCAATAAAACTGAAGGTGAGTACAACTTTTTGCAAGAACCAATGCAAAGTTACATGCAAACAAAGTTGTTACTGGATGAGCTGATATTCTTTGCACTTAATGCAAAACATAGCTCGTGTTATGAGGTTTACGTAGAGTGATACTTTTCCTGCGATATTGGCTTCACACAAAATTATTGCAAAAACTGAAAGAAAAAAATCAGGTTTTTCATACTACTTAAAATAAAAACTTGAATAACTTCATTTTTTATCCACTTTTCTTCAAAACATGTCGCAAAAAATTTGCTATCATACAAGAAATAATATAGTGTGATTTTAGTCCTGCTTGCTTCCCTGTGTAACAAAAAAACACAAAATTCCTAAATTGGCATTTGAACAACCTTTGATGCAAAGATTATTTGAGAAGGATTATTGGAGTGTTAAAAGGGAAAAATTCCCGAAGAACCTATTATTAACCACCAGCTTTACAGTAAACATGCGAAAAAGGGGGAGGGGGGGCATTTGCACTTGCAGTTAAATCAATCTCTGATGCTTCATCCCTGTTTTTGTTTGATTATTAGATTTGTGAACAATGCCATACTATTTGAAAGTTATTACAGCCATAGGAAATTTACTGAATATCTAAAACATTGAAACAATTTAACCCCAAGCAATGATCACATGACAAGGTTTTTTCAATGGAATTCCTTTGTAAAGAACAATCAAACATTTGCAAAGGTGGGGGGAGCAGCTTAGTATACAAATGGATGATCCATGCAAGCAGGGACGCAGGCAGACATTTCTAGACAGGAGGGTGCAGTTATACAATTGCATCAGTGTACACTCAGCAATGCTGGGTACCTCGGTACCCAGTATTATATTTGTATTTTTTTTTCCTTTCTAGTTTTACCCTTTAATAAAACTGCTGATGAACAGGACTTTATCTTCAGAGTTTTAATTGCATTAATTCATTTATTTGGCTGTCTTGAGGTATGGACATGTACACAGGAGGCAGAACAAAGAGTATCAATAAATGTGTTGAAGTTTTTAAAAATGAAGCCATTAATTAACAACGTGAGTTCAGCAAATCAAAATTAAACACAGCTCACAAATAAACAGATCAAAGCTGAATGTCACTGAAAGTAAAGAAAAAAAAGTGTGTTTGCCAATAATCAATATTCAATTAAGTAGATGAAATCTGTAATGGATTTTGTGAAGACTTTGAAATTAATTGCCATCAACCTCAGAAGACAATATTTTTACTTTTCACAAATGATTACAACAAGTAGAAGGATACATTTTCACCTAGTCTCTCTTTCTCTCAAGAAAGGACATGTAAAATTGACCCAAGTGATCTCTCATTTGTTTCATCCTGACACATCTCAAGAGCAATAAACAAAACTAAATATCTCACCTCTGAATGACCGTGCACTTTCTCCTCCCATTGGAAATCCGGTGTGATGGTGAGTTCCACTCTGAGAGTAGATCGAGTAATGGGCTGGATATGCACAGACAACTCTAATTTAGGGAACTGGTGAACATATTTATGGATTGTTTTGCCCATCTTTGGCATACGGATAAATTCTCCAATCTCATTGTGGTTCAAGTCATACATACGATCAAATGGGAAATTTTTCTTCTCTATTTTTTTGATCACCTCTTCAGGAATTTTTCTGAACTGCCTCAGTGGACTCATAGACTGCCACCTGAAAATACATTATATATACTTTTGTCATTTAACATTAAAAAAAAAAATTTTTAAAGAAATGAACAAATTTTTGTCTTTCAAAACAAATCAATCACTGAAAGTTGAAAGAATAAAACATTATTAACATTATTTATATTCGGACTATTATCCTCATCTTTTTTTGTTTTTATCACAATGTTTTGGTCATTGTACCCCTCAGCCTTGTGGGCACAATCGTTGGTTTTTGAATTTTTTGTGAGTTCAATCCCTAGGTCAGGTAGTGTGTACTTGTACTCAGTGGGAACAGATGAGCAATAACTGAACAGTACTAAATAACATAAGAACTAGACAATATATCCCTAGACATGAGCAATGAAATAAGAACAGTCTATCCCCATAGATTAAAGAAAGGATTCAGTTCAGAAATCCCTATAGATTACCCAGATTGATATACACCTGAGCAAGATAAGAACAATAGCCCAAATATGAATAGTGTAAATAATAACTCAGCCTAGAAATTCAGACAAAAATAAACCAGATTTTCTAAGTCAAAAAAAAAAAAAAAAAAAAAAAATTAATTAATTAAAAAAGAAAGTTTAAAAGTTTGTACAGTTTTACAAGGCAAACAAAAATTTTAAACTAAATATATTTAGATGAAATAAATACAACAATTTATTATATTTGTTTTCAAATCAAAATATTTTAAAGAGGATTACAGATTTTTTTTTAAAGTGGTTGATAATGTATTATACAAGGAATAGGAAAGAAAAATTGTATTTCTTTAATGTCAATTCTGAATTGGTTAAGAAAGAACTGACAGTAAAAGGAGCTTTCTGCATTCAAAAAGGTACTGAGACAAAATAACAGAGCTAAAGACAGGATTATTTTGAACATAATACAATGCTCAAGATCCACTCAAGGTACAGGGTTACTGAATGAGGTAGGCAATAGGATCTAGTAGGCAGTGATGATTATGAGAATAAGGATGAAGGCTAATGACTGACCCTTGACATAAAGAGGTTAAGATTGTAGTGTTCAAGGAAGCAGACATGTCTGTTCAACAAAGAAGCAGTTTTTTTTTGAGGGGAAAAAAAGCTGTCTGAATGTAACCTACTTACTATTGGAATACAGAGGAAAAGAGGGTGATTCAACTCCATGAATGTAGCCTAAGATAAATGAGATTAACATGTCTTTGTAAACAAAAAAAACATTAAATCTTAAAACCATATATGAACTTCTATTATCTTCATCTATCAATACTTACTCAGTTATGGATTAAAATAGCAGGGTTTACTAGGATCTCTAGCCTTGGCTAACACTCAGTCTAAGAGAAAGACAACTCTCAATTCCAATTTGTGAAAAAAGCAATAAGAAACCACCGTTTTTTTTCTAAAATATCATGAGAATCCACAAATATTAAAGTAATCAGTGGAGAGACACAATCACATATGCCCTGAAGAGAAATGGTATTTAAAAAATATAAAAAGAAAATGAAACTGTGGAGAACCATGATCACCTTTAACCTGAAGGGAAATGGCATTGAAAAAATAAATATACAGTTACCATATATACTCACATATCATACAACTTTTGAAGACCTTAGTTTGAAGCTAATTTTAAGGGGGTCACATCATACACAAGATATAAAGTTAATGTATATACTGCTGGCCCTGGCTATGCCATTGACCAAACTATCTATCCATATACTGTAGTCAAATTAGCTTCAAAATTAGATCTTCAAAGGTCGCATAATACACAAATATATATGGTAATACTTACCTAATAATTAATAAGCTATTTTTTCTTTCTTTACGTTTTTATGTTATAAAGATAATTTTAAAAAGGAAGAACATAATGAGAAAATTTTATGCCCTCATTTAAGACTGGTTATATGCTAATAAGTATGGAAATACAATATATAAATTATGGATAAATGCTAATAAGTATAAAGAACTTACATCCTTTTGTCAACCATCTTACAAAGTGTGAGAGCTTTGTCAGCCAACTGGGCCCATCCATGATGTAATACAATTTCAAAAATAGCTCTCATCAAACGACCTGCTGACTGTGTAATGAACACCATGTCAGCCATCAAGGCAAACCCCTCCAGCTTCAGCTGGGAAATGTAGGCCTGAAGTAAAACATTCACCTGAAAAAGAAAAAAAAATATTATAATTCTGCTTGTTCTTTAGTTAGTTAGCATTTACATTACACCATGTAATGGCTTGCCTTTACCCTACCCACAAATTCTTGGTGAGGAGTTTCTAGACAGAAGAGAGAGGAAGCAACAAGGCCTTCATGCATTTGTTGAAATGGTATAGTAATATGAAATATGCCAGACCAAAATGATTAATTACAGTAATAAAAATGAGCAATAGCCGTTAAATTTCCGTAAGTCCTTTTCTGCATGATGAAAGGAGATAGACGTCATAAAACCTATTTGAAAAAATGCTATGGTATATTAAAAACACTGTTTTTGCACTTTTTTTGCTATCTATTTTATTCAAATGACGTCATGCAAATAGCTGGATAAAATTGAATAAATTAATAAATTAATAAATTAATAAATTAATAAATTTCCGTAAGTCCTTTTTCTGCATGATGAAAGGAGATAGACGTCATAAAAACCTATTTGAAAAATGCTATGATATTAAAACACTGTTTTTGCACTTTTGCTATCTATTTTATTCAAATGACGTCATGCAAATATTTGAAAAATGCTGGATAAAATTGAATAAATTAATAAATTAATAAATTAATAAATTAATAAATTTCCGTAAGTCCTTTTCTGCATGATGAAAGGAGATAGACGTCATAAAAACCTATTTGAAAAAATGCTATGGTATTAAAACACTGTTTTTGAATCTATTTTATTCAAATGACGTCATGCAAATAGCTGGATAAAATTGAATAAATTAATAAATTAATAAATTAATAAATTAATAAATTTCCGTAAGTCCTTTTCTGCATGATGAAAGGAGATAGACGTCATAAAAACCTATTTGAAAAAATGCTATGGTATTAAAAACACTGTTTTGCACTTTTTTGCTATCTATTTTATTCAAATGACGTCATGCAAATAGCTGGATAAAATTGAATAAATTAATAAATTAATAAATTAATAAATTAATAAATTTCCGTAAGTCCTTTTCTGCATGATGAAAGGAGATTCATAAAACCTATTTGAAAAAAGCTATGATATTAAAACACTGTTTTTTGCACTTTTTGCTATCTATTTTATTCAAATGACGTCATGCAAATAGCTGGATAAAATTGAATAAATTAATAAAATAAATTAATAAATTAATAAATTAATAAATTTCCGTAAGTCCTTTTCTGCATGATGAAAGGAGATAGACGTCATAAAACCTATTTGAAAAATGCTATGATATTAAAACACTGTTTTTGCAATTTTGCTATCTATTTTATTCAAATGACGTCATGCAAATAGCTGGATAAAATTGAATAAATTAATAAATTAATAAATTAATAAATTAATATTTCCGTAAGTCCTTTTCTGCATGATGAAAGGAGATAGACGTCATAAAAACCTATTTGAAAAATGCTATGGTATTAAAAACACTGTTTTTGCACTTTTGCTATCTATTTTATTCAAATGACGTCATGCAAATAGCTGGATAAATAAATTAATAAATTAATAAATTAATAAATTAATAAATTAATAAATTAATAAATTTCCGTAAGTCCTTTTCTGCATGATGAAAGGAGATAGACGTCATAAAACCTATTTGAAAAATGCTATGGTATTAAAAACACTGTTTTTGCACTTTTTGCTATCTATTTTATTCAAATGCGTCATCAAATAGCTTTTGAATAAATCAAAAATTAATAAATTAATAAATTAATAAATTAATAAATTTCCGTAAGTCCTTTTCTGCATGATGAAAGGAGATCGTCATAAAAACCTATTTGAAAAAATGCTATGGTATTAAAAACACTGTTTTGCACTTTTTGCTATCTATTTTATTCAAATGACGTCATGAAATAAATAAAATTGAATAAATTAATAAATTAATAAATTAATAAATTAATAAATTAATAAATTTCCGTAAGTCCTTTTCTGCATGATGAAAGGAGATAGACGTCATAAAAACCTATTTGAAAAATGCTATGATATTAAAACACTGTTTTTGCACTTTTGCTATCTATTTTATTCAAATGACGTCATGCAAATAGCTGGATAAAATTGAATAAATTAATAAATTAATAAATTAATAAATTAATAAATTTCCGTAAGTCCTTTTCTGCATGATGAAAGGAGATAGACGTCATAAAAACCTATTTGAAAATGCTATGGTATTAAAACACTGTTTTTGCACTTTTTGCTATCTATTTTATTCAAATGACGTCATGCAAATAGCTGGATAAAATTGAATAAATTAATAAATTAATAAATTAATAAATTAATAAATTAATAAATTAATAAATTTCCGTAAGTCCTTTTCTGCATGATGAAAGGAGATAGACGTCATAAAAACCTATTTGAAAAATGCTATGGTATTAAAAACACTGTTTTTGCACTTTTGCTATCTATTTTATTCAAATGACGTCATGCAAATAGCTGGATAAAATTGAATAAATTAATAAATTAATAAATTAATAAATTAATAAATTAATAAATTAATAAATTTCCGTAAGTCCTTTTCTGCATGATGAAAGGAGATAGACGTCATAAAAACCTATTTGAAAAATGCTATGATATTAAAAACACTGTTTTTGCACTTTTTTGCTATCTATTTTATTCAAATGACGTCATGCAAATAGCTGGATAAAATTGAATAAATTAATTAATAAATTAATAAATTAATAAATTAATAAATTAATAAATTTCCGTAAGTCCTTTTCTGCATGATGAAAGGAGATAGACGTCATAAAAACCTATTTGAAAAATGCTATGATATTAAAACACTGTTTTTGCACTTTTGCTATCTATTTTATTCAAATGACGTCATGCAAATAGCTGGATAAAATTGAATAAATTAATAAATTAATAAATTAATAAATTAATAAATTAATAAATTAATAAATTTCCGTAAGTCCTTTTCTGCATGATGAAAGGAGATAGACGTCATAAAAACCTATTTGAAAAATGCTATGGTATTAAAAACACTGTTTTTGCACTTTTTGCTATCTATTTTATTCAAATGACGTCATGCAAATAGCTGGATAAAATTGAATAAATTAATAAATTAATAAATTAATAAATTAATAAATTAATAAATTTCCGTAAGTCCTTTTCTGCATGATGAAAGGAGATAGACGTCATAAAAACCTATTTGAAAAATGCTATGGTATTAAAAACACTGTTTTTGCACTTTTGCTATCTATTTTATTCAAATGACGTCATGCAAATAGCTGGATAAAATTGAATAAATTAATAAATTAATAAATTAATAAATTAATAAATTAATAAATTAATAAATTTCCGTAAGTCCTTTTCTGCATGATGAAAGGAGATAGACGTCATAAAAACCTATTTGAAAAATGCTATGGTATTAAAAAACACTGTTTTTGCACTTTTTGCTATCTATTTTATTCAAATGACGTCATGCAAATAGCTGGATAAAATTGAATAAATTAAAAATTAATAAATTAATAAATTAATAAATTAATAAATTAATAAATTTCCGTAAGTCCTTTTCTGCATGATGAAAGGAGATAGACGTCATAAAAACCTATTTGAAAAAATGCTATGGTATTAAAAACACTGTTTTTGCACTTTTGCTATCTATTTTATTCAAATGACGTCATGCAAATAGCTGGATAAAATTGAATAAATTAATAAATTAATAAATTAATAAATTAATAAATTAATAAATTAATAAATTTCCGTAAGTCCTTTTCTGCATGATGAAAGGAGATAGGCGTCATAAAACCTATTTGAAAAATGCTATGGTATTAAAAACACTGTTTTTGCACTTTTGCTATCTATTTTATTCAAATGACGTCATGCAAATAGCTGGATAAAATTGAATAAATTAATAAATTAATAAATTAATAAATTAATAAATTTAATTAAATTAATAAATTAATAAATTAATAAATTTCCGTATTAATAAATTAATAAATTAATAAATTAATAAATTTCCGTAAGTCCTTTTCTGCATGATGAAAGGAGATAATAAATTAATCATAAAACCTATTTGAAAAATGCTATGGTATTAAAAAAAACACTGTTTTTGCACTTTTGCTATCTATTTTATTCAAATGACGTCATGCAAATAGCTGGATAAAATTGAATAAATTAATAAATTAATAAATTAATAAATTAATAAATTAATAAATTAATAAATTTCCGTAAGTCCTTTTCTGCATGATGAAAGGAGATAGACGTCATAAAAACCTATTTGAAAAATGCTATGGTATTAAAAACACTGTTTTTGCACTTTTTGCTATCTATTTTATTCAAATGACGTCATGCAAATAGCTGGATAAAATTGAATAAATTAATAAATTAATAAATTAATAAATTAATAAATTAATAAATTAATAAATTTCCGTAAGTCCTTTTCTGCATGATGAAAGGAGATAGACGTCATAAAAACCTATTTGAAAAATGCTATGGTATTAAAAACACTGTTTTTGCACTTTTGCTATCTATTTTATTCAAATGACGTCATGCAAATAGCTGGATAAAATTGAATAAATTAATAAATTAATAAATTAATAAATTAATAAATTAATAAATTAATAAATTTCCGTAAGTCCTTTTCTGCATGATGAAAGGAGATAGACGTCATAAAAACCTATTTGAAAAATGCTATGGTATTAAAAACACTGTTTTTGCACTTTTGCTATCTATTTTATTCAAATGACGTCATGCAAATAGCTGGATAAAATTGAATAAATTAATAAATTAATAAATTAATAAATTAATAAATTAATAAATTAATAAATTTCCGTAAGTCCTTTTCTGCATGATGAAAGGAGATAGACGTCATAAAAACCTATTTGAAAAATGCTATGGTATTAAAACACTGTTTTTGCACTTTTGCTATCTATTTTATTCAAATGACGTCATGCAAATAGCTGGATAAAATTGAATAAATTAATAAATTAATAAATTAATAAATTAATAAATTAATAAATTAATAAATTTCCGTTTGAAAAATGTCCTTTTCTGCATGATGAAAATAGATAAACGTCATAAAAACCTATTTGAAAAATGCTATGGTATTAAAAACACTGTTTTTGCACTTTTGCTATCTATTTTATTCAAATGACGTCATGCAAATAGCTGGATAAAATTGAATAAATTAATAAATTAATAAATTAATAAATTAATAAATTAATAAATTAATAAATTTCCGTAAGTCCTTTTCTGCATGATGAAAGGAGATAGACGTCATAAAAACCTATTTGAAAAATGCTATGGTATTAAAACACTGTTTTGCACTTTTTGCTATCTATTTTATTCAAATGACGTCATGCAAATAGCTGGATAAAATTGAATAAATTAATAAATTAATAAATTAATAAATTAATAAATTTCCGTAAGTCCTTTTCTGCATGATGAAAGGAGATAGACGTCATAAAACCTATTTGAAAAAATAAATTAATAAATTAATAAATTTCCGTGCTATGATATTAAAAAAAAATGCACTGTTTTTTGCACTTTTGCTATCTATTTTATTCAAATGACGTCATGCAAATAGCTGGATAAAATTGAATAAATTAATAAATTAATAAATTAATAAATTAATAATAAATTAATAAATTTCCGTAAGTCCTTTTCTGCATGATGAAAGGAGATAGACGTCATAAAAACCTATTTGAAAAAATGCTATGGTATTAAAAACACTGTTTTTGCACTTTTGCTATCTATTTTATTCAAATGACGTCATGCAAATAGCTGGATAAAATTGAATAAATTAATAAATTAATAAATTAATAAATTAATAAATTTCCGTAAGTCCTTTTCTGCATGATGAAAGGAGATAGACGTCATAAAAACCTATTTGAAAAATGCTATGGTATTAAAACACTGTTTTTTGCACTTTTGCTATCTATTTTATTCAAATGAATGCAAATAGCTGGATAAATTTGAATAAATTAATAAATTAATAAATTAATAAATTAATAAATTTCCGTAAGTCCTTTTCTGCATGATGAAAGGAGATAGACGTCATAAAAACTATTTGAAAAAATGCTATGATATTAAAAACACTGTTTTTGCACTTTTTGCTATCTATTTTATTCAAATGACGTCATGCAAATAGCTGGATAAAATTGAATAAATTAATAAATTAATAAATTAAAAATTAATAAATTAATAAATTAATAAATTTCCGTAAGTCCTTTTCTGCATGATGAAAGGAGATTGCTATGGTATTAAAAAACACTGTTTTTGCACTTTTTTGCTATCTCCTTTATTCAAATGCGTCATGCAAATAGCTGGATAAAATTGAATAAAACCTATTAAAAATAAATTAATATTAAAAAATTTTTGTAAGTCCTTTTTAAATTTTATTCAAATGAAAATGCAAATAGTTTTTGAATAAATTAATAAATTAATAAAAATTAATAAATTTCCTTTTTCTGCATCATAAAAACCTATTTGAAAAAATGCTATTTTGCTATCTATTTTATTCAAATGACGTCATGCAAATAGCTGGATAAAATTGAATAAATTAATAAATTAATAAATTAATAAATTAATAAATTAATAAATTAATAAATTTCCGTAAGTCCTTTTCTGCATGATGAAAGGAGATAGACGTCATAAAAACCTATTTGAAAAATGCTATGGTATTAAAAACACTGTTTTTGCACTTTTGCTATCTATTTTATTCAAATGACGTCATGCAAATAGCTGGATAAAATTGAATAAATTAATAAATTAATAAATTAATAAATTAATAAATTTCCGTAAGTCCTTTTCTGCATGATGAAAGGAGATAGACGTCATAAAAACCTATTTGAAAAATGCTATGATATTAAAACACTGTTTTTGCACTTTTGCTATCTATTTTATTCAAATGACGTCATGCAAATAGCTGGATAAAATTGAATAAATTAATAAATTAATAAATTAATAAATTAATAAATTAATAAATTAATAAATTAATAAATTTCCGTAAGTCCTTTTCTGCATGATGAAAGGAGATAGACGTCATAAAAACCTATTTGAAAAAATGCTATGGTATTAAAAACACTGTTTTTGCACTTTTGCTATCTATTTTATTCAAATGACGTCATGCAAATAGCTGGATAAAATTGAATAAATTAATAAATTAATAAATTAATAAATTAATAAATTAATAAATTAATAAATTTCCGTAAGTCCTTTTCTGCATGATGAAAGGAGATAGGCGTCATAAAAACCTATTTGAAAAATGCTATGGTATTAAAAACACTGTTTTTTGCACTTTTTGCTATCTATTTTATTCAAATGACGTCATGCAAATAGCTGGATAAAATTGAATAAATTAATAAATTAATAAATTAATAAATTAATAAATTAATAAATTAATAAATTTCCGTAAATCCTTTTCTGCATGATGAAAGGAGATAGACGTCATAAAAACCTATTTGAAAAATGCTATGGTATTAAAACACTGTTTTTTTTGCTATCTATTTTATTCAAATGACGTCATGCAAATAGCTGGATAAAATTGAATAAATTAATAAATTAATAAATTAATAAATTAATAAATTTCCGTAAGTCCTTTTCTGCATGATGAAAGGAGATAGACGTCATAAAAACCTATTTGAAAAATGCTATGATATTAAAACACTGTTTTGCACTTTTGCTATCTATTTTATTCAAATGACGTCATGCAAATAGCTGGATAAAATTGAATAAATTAATAAATTAATAAATTAATAAATTAATAAATTTCCGTAAGTCCTTTTCTGCATGATGAAAGGAGATAGACGTCATAAAAACCTATTTGAAAAATGCTATGATATTAAAACACTGTTTTTTGCACTTTTGCTATCTATTTTATTCAAATGACGTCATGCAAATAGCTGGATAAAATTGAATAAATTAATAAATTAATAAATTAATAAATTAATAAATTTCCGTAAAGTCCTTTTCTGCATGATGAAAGGAGATAGACGTCATAAAAACCTATTTGAAAAATGCTATGGTATTAAAAACACTGTTTTTTGCACTTTTGCTATCTATTTTATTCAAATGACGTCATGCAAATAGCTGGATAAAATTGAATAAATTAATAAATTAATAAATTAATAAATTAATAAATTAATCCGTAAGTCCTTTTCTGCATGATGAAAGGAGATAGACGTCATAAAAACCTATTTGAAAAAATGCTATGATATTAAAAACACTGTTTTTGCACTTTTGCTATCTATTTTATTCAAATGACGTCATGCAAATAGCTGGATAAAATTGAATAAATTAATAAATTAATAAATTAATAAATTAATAAATTAAAAATTAATAAATTTCCGTAAGTCCTTTTCTGCATGATGAAAGGAGATAGACGTCATAAAAACCTATTTGAAAAATGCTATGGTATTAAAAAACACTGTTTTTGCACTTTTGCTATCTATTTTATTCAAATGACGTCATGCAAATAGCTGGATAAAATTGAATAAATTAATAAATTAATAAATTAATAAATTAATAAATTAAATTAATAAATTTCCGTAAGTCCTTTTCTGCATGATGAAAGGAGATAGACGTCATAAAAACCTATTTGAAAAATGCTATGGTATTAAAAACACTGTTTTTGCACTTTTTGCTATCTATTTTATTCAAATGACGTCATGCAAATAGCTGGATAAAATTGAATAAATTAATAAATTAATAATAAATTAATAAATTAATAAATTTATTTTCCTTTTCAATGAAAGGAGATAGACGTCATAAAAACCTATTTGAAAAAAATGCTGGTATTAAAAAAACTGTTTTTTTTGCACTTTTGCTATCTATTTTATTCAAATGAATCATGCAAATAGCTGGATAAAATTGAATAAATTAATAAATTAATAAATTAATAAATTAATAAATTTCCGTAAGTCCTTTTCTGCATGATGAAAGGAGATAGGCGTCATAAAAACCTATTTGAAAAAAATGCTATGGTATTAAAAACACTGTTTTTGCACTTTTGCTATCTATTTTATTCAAATGACGTCATGCAAATAGCTGGATAAAATTGAATAAATTAATAAATTAATAAATTAATAAATTAATAAATTTCCGTAAGTCCTTTTCTGCATGATGAAAGGAGATAATAAAAACCTATTTGAAAAATGCTATGGTATTAAAAAACACTGTTTTTGCACTTTTTATCTATTTTATTCAAATGCGTCATGCAAATAGCTGGATAAAATTGAATAAATTAATAAATTAATAAATTAATAAATTAATAAATTTCCCTTTTCTGCATGATGAAAGGAATAGACGTCATAAAAACCTATTTGAAAATGCTATGGTATTAAAAACACTGTTTTTGCACTTTTGCTATCTATTTTATTCAAATGACGTCATGCAAATAGCTGGATAAAATTGAATAAATTAATAAATTAATAAATTAATAAATTAATAAATTAATAAATTTCCGTAAGTCCTTTTCTGCATGATGAAAGGAGATAGGCGTCATAAAACCTATTTGAAAAATGCTATGGTATTAAAAAACACTGTTTTTGCACTTTTGCTATCTATTTTATTCAAATGACGTCATGCAAATAGCTGGATAAAATTGAATAAATTAATAAATTAATAAATTAATAAATTAATAAATTTCCGTAAGTCCTTTTCTGCATGATGAAAGGAGATAGACGTCATAAAAACCTATTTGAAAAATGCTATGGTATTAAAAACACTGTTTTTGCACTTTTGCTATCTATTTTATTCAAATGACGTCATGCAAATAGCTGGATAAAATTGAATAAATTAATAAATTAATAAATTAATAAATTAATAAATTAATAAATTAATAAATTTCCGTAAGTCCTTTTCTGCATGATGAAAGGAGATAGACGTCATAAAAACCTATTTGAAAAAATGCTATGGTATTAAAAAAAAAACACTGTTTTTGCACTTTTGCTATCTATTTTATTCAAATGACGTCATGCAAATAGCTGGATAAAATTGAATAAATTAATAAATTAATAAATTAATAAATTAATAAATTAATAAATTAATAAATTTCCGTAAGTCCTTTTCTGCATGATGAAAGGAGATAGACGTCATAAAAACCTATTTGAAAAATGCTATGGTATTAAAAACACTGTTTTTTGCACTTTTTTGCTATCTATTTTATTCAAATGACGTCATGCAAATAGCTGGATAAAATTGAATAAATTAATAAATTAATAAATTAATAAATTAATAAATTAATAAATTAATAAATTTCCGTAAGTCCTTTTCTGCATGATGAAAGGAGATAGACGTCATAAAAACCTATTTGAAAAATGCTATGGTATTAAAAACACTGTTTTTTGCACTTTTGCTATCTATTTTATTCAAATGACGTCATGCAAATAGCTGGATAAAATTGAATAAATTAATAAATTAATAAATTAATAAATTAATAAATTAATAAATTAATAAAGTCCTTTTCTTTTCTGATGAAAAGGAGATAGACGTCATAAAAACCTATTTGAAAATGCTATGATATTAAAACACTGTTTTTGCACTTTTTGCTATCTATTTTATTCAAATGACGTCATGCAAATAGCTGGATAAAATTGAATAAATTAATAAATTAATAAATTAATAAATTAATAAATTTCCGTAAGTCCTTTTCTGCATGATGAAAGGAGATAGACGTCATAAAAACCTATTTGAAAAAAATGCTATGATATTAAAACACTGTTTTTTGCACTTTTGCTATCTATTTTATTCAAATGACGTCATGCAAATAGCTGGATAAAATTGAATAAATTAATAAATTAATAAATTAATAAATTAATAAATTTCCGTAAGTCCTTTTCTGCATGATGAAAGGAGATAGACGTCATAAAAACCTATTTGAAAAATGCTATGGTATTAAAAACACTGTTTTTGCACTTTTGCTATCTATTTTATTCAAATGACGTCATGCAAATAGCTGGATAAAATGTTGAAAGTTTACAGTAGCTGTAAAAGGATGAATTTGCACATGCACTTCAAGGTCATTTGTAGCATAAGACTTCATTGTGAATTTTAGAAAATAGTTCACAGATTCCAACTAGTTATAATTAATCCTAAAATTCAAAAAACAGCCAATTGGTATTAGAATCTTCAGTTAGAAAAAAACTTTTTTTGACCGATTCATTTTCTATGACTTATCAACCCTTTACAGGTTATTTAAAGCCTGAAAATCTTTAGAGTGTAAAAATATGTTTTTGAGATAATAATGATTTAGTGATACAAATCTTACTAATTAACCCATAGCTTGGGGAGAAGAGGTGGATTCCTATTTTTCCCCCCCCAAGAGTATTTGCATGTAAGTGAATATAACAAACCCAATGGGAATTCAAACTCAACTTTCTGATTAACAGTTCTGACCCATTATCCATTACACTACTTGTACAACCAACCTTACAGCACATGGTATTCTCAGTCACCAGTCCAGACTGAACATTGCTTAACTTTGGTGATTGTACAGGAACTGGGGTTTCAATTTGCTATGGTTTTAAACCAGAAAATTTGTATATACTTTATAAAGTACCATGAGAAAAAAGCACTTATTTTTATCATTGTAAGTAAAACAAGTGTAAATTAATTTTTTTTGTTCACTAAATGAAACAGAGAGGAATTAAAAGCAAGAAATTCTGAAACCTAAAACAGAATATTTTTTAACAAATAAAAATAGATCAAATAAGAAAAGGTGCAAAATCTAATTTTCTAAAATATTTTAGAAAAATTCCAGCAGAATTACTATTAAAAATCAAAGCAACTAAGTGTTCTATGTGTGTGTGGCTATAGGAATCAACACTGCATGGTGACTGTCAGTTTCCTACATCAATGCAATCTTCAGACCAAGGTGTGAAACAATCTTAATGTTAGCGGTTTTGCTACAATCAAAATGAGTGTTAAACAGGGTGACATATTATTGACCATTCTCTTTCAGGTTACAGTGTCAGCAGTAATGTTCAAAACTCAACAGATATGTAGTAAAAGTGGTTTCTTTTTGTGACAGTTAAGTAATATAAAATCTATCAAATGCAGATGATATATATATATATATTATATATATATATATATATATATATATATAACTCCAAATATTTCTGAACTGCTTTGCCCATAACATGAAAGAAATGAACCTTGGATTAAATCTCAAGACGACAATCACAACAAAGCACAACCACAATGTAACATTCAAATAAACAGAACAAAAATTGATCAAATCAATGATTTTGTATGTCCTTGTCTTCAGTTCATCTTTGGTGTTACAAGGAGTTTTGGTGGTCTCTCGCTCAATTGTGCCCCACACAATCAAGGAGGTTGCAATCTGTGGCTAGATGTAAGGAATCATGTGGTCACAAAAATTGTTTGATAGCCATGACCGAGATCTCCTGTTTGTGTGGCATAGTGCAGAATCCTGTTGCCAGACATAAGGCCTTCCAGCAGCCACCCTCTTGACCCAGGGTATCACTGCCTCCTCAAGACACTTGATTTAGACCTCCATGTTGAGTTTGAGGCCCTGTGGGAAAATTAATGGAAGCATAACTTCACCATAACTAGTGATCACCCCAAACACCATGATGTTGACTGGATTTATCATCAAACTCTTTCCTAATCCTCTGCAGTCCTCAGATTGACACATAAACACTCTGAAATGTTCGCATTAGAGCTTATGGCACTAATGCCATGCAGTACAGAGTGAATTGCGTCATGGTGTTTTTTTACCTCATAGACAGTGCCCAACTGACCCTATTATACTGTGCAGGTGACAAAATCAAAACAAACAACGTGCATATGTGAAATTAAAAATATAAAATGGCAAATATTTACCCATCACACCCTGTACTTTATATACATTCTTTCAGTTGCTTTATATGGTTTAAATTGTGTAGTATAAACTCAGCTTAAATTGAAACATTCCAAAAGACTGAGGCACATTATCACAGATCACAAGCTGACAAAATGAAAATTGCCATTCTTAAAAATACAGTGAAACCCGGATATAAGAGAGTTGTCAGGACCGGAGAAGAAGTCTCTTATATCCGGGTTTAGTCTATTTTGTTTAGGTAAGTATGGGAACACTTTGGGACCAGAGAACATCTCTCTTATATCCGGGTTTCTCTTATATCCGGGTTACACTGTATATAGAGAAGACATCAGGTTATATTATCTATAAACTTCAGCGGTAATTAATATAATTTTGATATTTTTTAAAACAAATCCATGTATTTTTGAAACTTTGTTTTGTTGGCATAGATAATTAGTCACAAAATAAATATACCTTGGCACTGGGTTCTTCAATACTTTCTTTAATAGGAATAGGCACACGCTCTAACAGTTTGAATAGTTCAAGTTTTTCTTCCTGAAAAAGATTTTGTATATTAATGTTTCATGAAAAAAGTTTTCTTTTCAAAGATTTTTTTTTGTATGTTATTTTACTAAGAATGAGGCCGAAAAATATTTTAAAAAATCATTTCACTTTCGAGAGATGTTAAGTTGTTCATCAAAAATAGAAACATGAAAACATTTCAAAAGGATATCTTTTCTTTTTCATAACTGAAGTAAAGTATACTGACCTCTCTGACGGTGATGTTTTTAAATTCTGATGATAAGGAAAATACGCGGAATAATTCGATTTCACTAAGTGTTTGCTTCAAAAGTTGGTTGTATGTTGCCATTGTCTCATGAGTGCAATAGTAGTGGCTGGCAATACGGCCAAGCTCAGTTACCTAAAAGCAGAAATTTTAAATTCCTTGTAAATTAAGCAACTGTATTATAAATCTTAACTTACCACCTTTTAATAAAATCTTTAACTGTACATCTGTATTATAAAAACCTTATCAAAGTGAAGCTTGTAAAGTTGAGACAGATTTTGTAAAGAATTAACAAGACTTTTTATTAAGAAATTAGCAAGACAGAGTGTCATTGTTAATATTTCATTCTAAGATAAAACAATGTTAAAAAAAAACTTATGGAATTTGAATTATGAAAACTATTTGTGCATAAATTTCTCAATTTTGTTTTGCAAAATGTCTACATAAAGAAAGCAAATTTATGAATGCTTTTTAAAATCCTTATCACACATTGTGCAATTAAAGTTGTTGCATGCAAACTAAAAGACATTACAATAGCTTAGAGAAGAGAAATATTACACCAGGTGGTAAATCTGTTACTGCAATGCTTACCTGGAAGTTTCCAGTTTTTCTGTCGTATTTCATGAGGTTGTGTTTGTCAAGTAGCGAAGCAGCTGAATGGATAAGATCTTTCCGCCTCTGCTCCAAAACAGGGTCATCTTTCTGGGTGTCACCACTAATGCCATAAAGAGAACCAGAACGCAGCATCCGAATATAAAGGTATGTGTATCCCAGCCAATTCATGGCTTCTTTCATATTTTGAACAGTTCCTAACACCACTTCAGCATTCAGGTTGTCAGCAAGTTTGGCAATAAACTGACTTTCAATAGGCAACTGAAAGATAAGAAAAATTAACACATCTCATCCATAAGCATTAGGATAAAAATTCTCAGATCTTGTTTTCTCTCATAGTAGGTAACACAAAATCATACAATATTTTTTTTTTATTACCATGACCTTCACTGTAATGAGTAAAACAAAGGATATAGTAATCATTTGCAGCTACTTCTTTGACTATTGATCATAGAAAGAGTCCATTGGCCATATACTAAATTATACTAATTCCTGCTGTTTACTATCACGGTATGCAAGTAATCAGCAAAGGCATAAAATGTTTCTAACATTAAATAAAATGGAGAAAATTCATGTCTTTTTCTTATGCCCATCTAATTCAATTTTTGACAATTTTTTTCTTCAAATAAATTCAGTATTAAATAAAAAATAAATGAAAAAGTCTTCCAGAAATTAAAATTTAGATTAGTTGAATTTCCAAAACATACTATTAAAAACATAAACACTACTTAATTTCCTTTATTCTCAAAATGTGATCTAAATACTAAGATGGTTACTATTCTAAAGGTAGAAAATGATATTACTTTATTATAATCATCACCAAAACAACTGTTTACTTATAAAGATTACAAAAGACCAGATTGGAAATGAATAGCAAAATATATTTTTTTTTAAATTTGATTTTTAAAGTTTAATATAGAAATTAGTTATGTCCATTAAGCAAGGACAACTTAAAATGACTGGCAATAGGAATGTATGTAAATTATATTTCCAAGAACATGAATGTGAAAGCTTAGTTCAACTAGGGGGTTGCAGCTGGGATAAGTCAACCAGTCAGGAGAGGAACATATTTTGATTCAACATTTACAAGAACTATTTCTATCAGTATTGAAGAATAATAACATGACTGCCATATTATTACTTCTTGTAAATATCTTGAATAAAGAAATGGACTCCTAATGCATGTACATAAGTATACAAGTGAACAAAAGAGTAACTAAATGAAGAATCTGAAGCAAGACAAAGATTAAAAATCATGATAAATGCTTCCAAAACCTCCAACTTTTGCATCAAAGAAAGACTGAACAATAATTTTGCAGCATAACATTTACTGTGATCTTAAAAATGTAAAATAATTATTAGCAAAATTGTTGTATTTAAATCAGTTAGATATGTTTAAACATTTTGTTGGTCATTTATTTCAAATACAAAATGTAGACATGGGCAATGGTAAGTGCAGTTGGATAATAATTGAATGGTTACAGATTTCACTCAACAGAGGCATGTTTCTTGCATTAAATAAAGAGGGAAAACTTAAAGTCTTTTTTCTTATGCACAAGTCATTTTTGACAATTTCTTTAAATAAACTCAATAAAGAGAAACAAATAAATTCATTAATAAATAAATGAAAAAAAAAAAATATTTTCCAGAAATTAAATATAGATTTACTGGATTTTGAAAACAGTACTAAAAAATGTGCACTACTTAATTCCCTTTATTCTCAAAATGTGATCAAAATTCTAAGGTGGTTACCACTATCAAGGCAGAAAATAAAGTTATTTGAAGAACTGAAAAATTATAAAAACTATTAAAAAATAATTGTTAATTTATGAAGATTACAAAAGACCAGATTGGAAATGAAGAGCAAAATATAATCATTTTTTTTTAAATTGATTTTTAAAGTTTAATATACAAAATTAGTTATCGCGATTAAAGAAGGACAACTAAGTTGATAAAACATAGGCTTGTAGATATAAATACGCTGCATTCATTTGATATCAGTTTTACAAAATACTTGCTCACACATGTAGAGACAACCAATTTTATGTGTTTCATTTCCAGGGTTTGAGCAGACACATATAAACTTTGAGTTTTATATATTAAATATGAACTTTATTGCCACTTTGTAAATGTTATTTATAAAAATATACAAAAATAATTATCAGAAATATGGTTCTTAAAATGCCTTGGCTTCAAGGAATAAAACATTCTCATCTTTTAATTTGTAAAGTCCATATACAAATAAAACTTTTTCAAACCATTATTCACATATTAGTATTTTTATTGCATTTCAAATAAAACTCATCAGATATTTTATTTCCATTTAATCATCTAGAACTCAGAAACAAGACTTAGTTTTGAATGAGGCCAATATACTGTTCTAATATTGAAGCAACATTTTTACAAGTCAGTGTCTTGGTTAAGTCAATTTTAGGAAGATGAATTATTAAAACAAGAGAAATGTAATAAACTTAAAATACTCACTTGTTGGTTCATGAGAGAAAGGTAATATTGAAGTTCGCTGTGGTTTGTGATCATGATTCCTTCTCCTCGTGTGTCATATTGAGGACGACCTGCTCTTCCAAGCATCTATAGAAAAATAAATTTTTAATTTTTACATAACTTGCAAATGAACACATTTCATTATAACCTGCCAGTACACTGTCTTGCTATTGTTGTAAAAATTGATGTTTACCAATTGCTATGTAAGTGGTTTTGAAAATGTAGATGTTATTAAAAGAATCAATTCATATATGAATAGATTTCTTTATACAGAAAGATAAACGTGTGCTCAAAAGAATTTTGGATGATATCATTAAGTGATTTTGGATTTATGATATCATTAAGTGATTAAACTTTTAGCACCAGGATATGGTTGCAGATGTTAGTTTAGCTTAAAGGTTGTATTTTACTGATTTTAGATGAAAATTTTCCAACATATTTCAGTGAAATTCTCACTTTCCAAAATTATAGTTAATAATTATAGTTTAGATATATGAAAAAAAAAAAAAAAAAAAAGGTTAAAGCATCTGGCTGAACATGTCTTCACCAGTCACTTTTATAAATCTACTATTTAAAATATCATAAACATTTTGCTTTCAATACTAAATAAAATGTAAGAGTAAAATCTTTTTAATTTCTAACTTTTAAGTGAAAGTAGAGAAATTGAAGACTTTCCACCCCCACAAATATTTTCGTAGATTTTTAATTAAAATAAAATTATTCTTAGAAAAAAAAAAAAAAATTTAGCCACCAAGTTTAACGAGAAAACTGACCATTAAATTTTCATTAAAAAAAAAAAAAAAAAAAAAAAAAAAATGAAAATTGCCACTCTGTCAACTTTTGAAGCAAATGAAATGAGAAAGGACAGTAAAAAACAAATATTTCTGATCTATGCAGGTAATGATTTACTGGGGCCTAACTGAATATGCTAAAATGCAATATTTCTAGAACATCAGCAGTGATATTAATGGCTTGCAAAACACTTTCTATTTCACTAAGTCTCAACAAGGTGCAAATATAAAGTACTTATAAATACAAGTCAACCAGAATTGGAAGTGAAATAGGTAATTCAAGAAAGTGACAGAGGGAAGACAAAAAGTGCAAAGACTCTTGTTTTTTTTTTTGTTAATAAATAGCACTAAATTTAGAAAAGATGAATTTTGCAGGACATAAAATACATGCCAGATAACAAAAATCAGGCAACAAAATGTATTGGACTAAGTTTGGTACAAGGCCAGATTTATAGTGCACCCAGTGAATAGAGGATTAAAAGTGAAATAGATATGACATCAAAACAAAAGTTGCCACTGAACAAGACAAATGATAATAAAAATTAGTTAAAATAGATTGAAAATACCAATCCAGTTTTATGTCACTACAACCTGGGTAAACAATTACTACATAGGCTTTGTATAAGTCAACTCGTAAAATTCTGAAGTGGAAAGTTCATGTTTAAACTTCCATTTGCAAGTCAATGCTACACAAAATAAGACAGTAATACTGCTATCAAATTCAGTGTCTGTGACCCACTAAAACAGATTTTTCAGCTAAAAAAATATCTCCTTATAAACTAGAGAGTATATATATCCTTCTTTCATAGCTATATCTCATATCACAACAGTCTATAATTAAAATGTCTCACACACAAACCTAATTTATAACTAAAAGGTGCATCACACTGGAATTCGAGAAAGATGTACCAAATATCCTTCATCTGTGTATATTTCTGAGATGATGTATTGTAACTATTTACACCATTTACATTATTTGAACTGTTATCTTCATCTTTATTGCCATATTCAAGACATTACAGCCGTTGTACATTCCAGTCTTCTTCCAGTTAATTTCAAACCGAACCCTTTGAGTTCACAGGGGTAGCTTGTTCTAATTCCATGTGTCATGCCTTTGAATATCTCAGTTTCAGTTAATTCTCCTTGATAACTCAACTGCAAGTTTTTTTTCGTCCCCTCAGCTGTGGCCAGGTAATAAACACACAACGCTTTGGGTTAAGTCACTTTTGGATCAATCAACCAATCAATTCACTGGGCCATGTGTCCTGAAGAATGTCAGAACATACAATGGCCAAAATGTCATAAATATGGCAATAAAGAGGAGGACAACTATCCTAATAGTGTAAATTAACAGCTTCAATACAAAAAAAAAAAAAAAAAAAAAAAAAAAAAGTTCTGACCATAGCATCTGGTAAGGATGTTTATTACCTCTTCCTCTAATGTTTTTCTGGTTTAATGATAAAGTTACAGTACTATTCCAACAGTAAATATAAAAAACATATTCTAACCCAAAATACAGTTGCTAACAAAATATTCGAAAATGCTGATCAACACTGAGGAAATTTTGTTAAATATTGAATAATCGTTTCTTTGAAACAAAAAGAGTGCTATTTGTCTTCACATCACTCAATCTTTTTTTAAAATGTTAATTCAAATACCTGCATAACATCTAAAGCACTCAGTTCAACCCATCTTCCCTTTTCGGGGTTGTAGACTTGAGTCCCTTTGATTATGACTGTATGTGCTGGTAAGTTGACACCCCAAGCCAATGTCGAGGTAGACACCAACACTTGAATGTGACGATCAGCAAACAAATCTTCTACAAGAGCACGATCAACTCTACAAGAAATTAAAAGAAAAATTCAATCAAGAAATTAATAAAAGAAATATTTTTTATCAGGTCAACAGTTGTCAAAATAAATTCAATTTTTTTAAACTTAAATTACATTCCCACAAAATTTATCTAAAAATGTAAATTGGTTCATATTCAAAATTTTCTTATGGAAAACTAATTTCATTTTGTTTAATTAAAAAAAAAAAAAAAAAAAAAATTATTTTGATAAATTACTTTTTGTTTATATTTTATGGAAGAGTGAGCAGTGTGTCTTAGTGGTTTTGCTGCCTTGCTTGGGATGAACTCTCGATAAAAAAAACAAAAAAAAAAACAAATAAAATAAATTAAGCATTAGTTTGCATTTTATACCAATAAGCAAAGAATGAAATTTTGTTGTATCAATTTTCTTCTATATGCCATGTCCCTTCAGGACAGGGGTGATCATGGCTCTCCACAATTTCCTGTCCTTTGTAACTCTAGAAGAAATTTGTCTTTATGCTAACTCCCCTAAACCTTGTTTCTCCCAACCATTTACACAAGCTCCTTAAGTAGGTTATTCACTGCTTTCCTCTGTCCCTCTTTTCTTCAATATGTCCTGTGAGCACCAAATTCTCCCAGCCCTCTTTCCTCGTTATGTGCTTGTGAAGTTTCAACTGTCTCTGAATCAAAGTAGACGTGGCCTTTTGGTTTCCATTTTCCCCAGTATTTCAAAATCAAATCCTACATCTACAGCCATGTTCAAACTAGAATTGTCCAAAAAAATAAAAATGTTTGTTGTTCATTAAAAATTTACCATTCTTAATAACTCCTTGAAATATTAAATAGATCCCTAAAAGACCAGAAGGAAACTGATAATCTTACTTTGTCATTCCAGCATGATGGATAGCAAAACCATATGGTAGCAAGTCTTTTAGTTCCAGATTCTACAAGTAAAAAAAAACAAAAAAACATTAAAATTATATGAGCAAAAAAAAAGAAATCATTGTAGCTGAAAAATATCTTAAATGTGCAAACAAATAAATTGGCCATCTTTAAACATTGTGCCAACAAAAAGAACAGTGTGTTAAAAGAATCTTTTCAAAGTGTCTGTAAACAAACTACAGGTTGATCCAAGCTCTGTAAGTGAAATTGGGTAGATGGAACTTTTCAGAAGCTGTCAATGATTGTGCTAACATTGTGACTAAGGTTTTGAGCATACAGCCTTGTTCAAACTGTTGATCACAACAGATTATGCACTTTCTCCCCAAAACTGTAAATAAGGTTTGTGCAGTATAAGCCACAGGCGGGCTCTCTAGGTGCTGAACAGACATGTGCCCGAATAGGTGTCTAGAACAGGGATTGGCTAACTGCCCTAATAGACTGGTATGCTCAGAAATGAGTAGCCAGCCAATACTAAGAGTTCAGATGTGGTAAAGTAAGAATGAAGTAACTTCTGACAAGACTTGAACTCGCATCTTTGACTGAGAAAAGCTCATCAAAAATTCATAATGCAACAAGATAATTATTTGGATTATCAAGAGTAATGTAAAGATGGCAGAGGAGTAATAATGACAATATATAAACAGTTGCAAAAAAAAAAGATTATAGGCTCAAAGTTTGGTTCTTTTATTTACCTTGACTTGTTCAGCTTCATTTCGTAGAACTTCAGTGGATGCAGACCCTTCTTTAAGGAATGACCCAAGTGTGTCTTTTTCCAGGCACATGTCACGAATCGCTCTGGCCGTTTTCCCAGTTTCTTTTCGAGAGTGAACAAAAACAAGCACCTAAATTGATAAAATGAAAATAAAATAATAAAATTTAAAAGCTTGCCTGAAAATATCAATACAGAGTAAAAAACAGAATCAGAGTAATGGGAATAATAAATGGAGTAAGAATTGTTTCCAAACCAGTAATAAATGACTAGTTATCTCCCTTTAATATCCATGGGATATGTACGTTAATTCCTACATAAGCACAGAAAAAAATTCAGAAGCTAAGAAAATGGGTTCCACATGAACTTACAGACACAACCGTTTTAGAATCTTTTGACTTTTTCTTCTTGCCCAACAGAGAAAAGACATATTTTGACAAAGTAGTGATTTTGCAATATGACAACATTTGTCTTCACAATGCAAATACAATACAACAAATACTGTTACAAGTTCTTCTGCATGTGGCATAGTCTCCAAATACAGCTTCAGACTATTCCTGGTTTTGTCCCATAGAATACAAAGTGCCTGGTTGTTCATTTAAGATATTAAAAACCTCACTGTTCTTTTAACAGAAGACACAATTTAGCCAAAAGACAGCATAAGGTGATAGAAATCCATAGAAAATATTTTGACACTTGAATAACGACACTATGAATTTATATTAATAAAAGATTTGAGAAAATATACTCAAATCTTTTGCAACAACCTAATAATTGTAACTTGATTTTTTTTTTTTTTGTAAAACACATAATACAAGTAGTTGAAAATATTTTTCATGCCTTAAGTCAGTGGTTCCCAAACAGTGCAGTGCACCTCATATGTGTGGTGGAAGAGATTAGCAGGTGAGGCAGAATGATTGAAAAACAATCAAAGATTTAGAAATAGTTTAAAAAAATTCATATGACAAAAATGAATATGATTTCAAAATTTAAAACATTATAGATTACTTGAAATCGCATGCAAAAGTCCCAGTATAAATAATTATTAACCAATTTTATCACCATGATATTTTTGCATTATATCAAGTATTAAGAATACTGGGGTTCACAAATAGGAGGAAAGAGTTATCAATGACAAGATTCCGATTCCATTTTACCCTTTCTGTTTTTTATTTTCAAATGTACTTTTTATCATGTAAAATTTGGTGATGCACGAGAAAATTCTCATTCCAAAAATGCAGCCCAGAGAAAAAAGTTTGGGAAGCACTGCCTTAACTAGGGTGAAGTCATTAATAAGATTTGAAATTCAGTTCATACAATTCATTTTTTCTAAATATATATCTATTAAACTTGTAAACAAATATTAGTAAATAACTTTAGTGTAACTTGGATGTACTGAAATGAAGTAACAAATAAAAATAAAAAAATAACACATCTTAATTGTATATTTTTGGATGAAAAAAAGTGCAGAATGTTACAAACCTGATTTTTCCCAGCATGTTCCATGATTTTCTCATAAACAATCTCATTCATAATCTGAAATCGTTTCACAGCTTTCTTTTCAGTGATTCCAATGAACTGCTGTTCAAGAGGCACGGGACGGTAGCTGTTATCAAAGAAAAACAGACCCTGGGCAGCATCAACTCTCAGGAATGTAGATATGTCCTCATAATTAGGCAGAGTAGCACTGAGTCCAACAAGGCGGACTTCTTCTTGGGTTGTCTCAATATTACGAATTGTTCTACAATATTAAAGAGAATAAAATATTTTAGCATATTTAGTGCTTACTATTTTTCTTGCTCTTCAAAGCAGGCACCAATAAAATTATTCATGACTAGAAATTTAAAATAAAAAGTATTAATTTGGTACTTATCCATTTGCAAATGGCAAGTTGATCACATTTTGACTCTAAATTGTTTCTACATTTATTAGAAATATGCATTCAGTTTAAAAACAGGAGTCATAAAGATGACTTCAAAAGATCACTCATTTTGGCTTCTGTTTCTCCAGGGAGTGTTACCAGACAGAAAGGGAAATTAGACCCTGTAACAGATGTTATTTCAATTTCATTCAAATGTTAGCATTTGCACACATATTTTAATTCAATGACAGATCTAAAATTAATCTTTTTTTCCAACTTTATGATTTTATTGTTTATACCAAGGTAGTGGTTGTCCCGAGTGAGTGAGAGAAAAATATATTGAAATGTCTCTTTTCAAAACTTAATCAAATTGTGTTTGTGCGTGTGTAAGCTTGTGCTTGTATATACATTAAATGACACATGCACACCACAGATAAAAGTATATACATTACATATGCAAAGTCACACAGAGACGGTGTATGGCAGACAGAAAAATTAACTTTTTTTTTTTAATATATAATAATGATTAATCATAACTAATGAGTTGTTTATTTTTTTTTTTGGTTCAATGTCAACAATAGTACCACCAGTCTCATCAGGAAAAGAATAAACTGAATAATAAGATATAACATAGTTATACATAATCATTCTGATTCTGGACATAAGTAAACAAAGATATATATAACATCCAAACCACAACCTAATCAAGTATTTGACAGCAACAATTATCAATAGCTTTTTGCGTATTGTGAATTTTTCTTTTGAACAAGCATCCATCTTTCACTGGAACAGTAAATGGATGTTACACACAAGTAGAAGAGAAAGGTCAAGTAAATTGGTGAAGTGTTGTCATACGAGTTAATTCAGTGAAATATGGTTGGTGCCAATTGTTTAGGGAATGACCACAAAACATTCCTCTCCCCAATTTATAAGCAGAAGCACACAAATGCATGCTGAGATTTCTTCCTACCAAATAGGCCAGTTCTTGATTTCATTTGACTCAGTCCCATTCTGTCTCATCTTGAAGTCAGAAAGCTATGTTCGCTTGTCCAAACTAGCTTTTGTGTTTCAACCACAATTCTTAGTTTGTGAACTTCTTACCATATTATTGTTAATTTGCCTTGCTTTACTTTTTTCTCCCCTGTTCTTTTCTTTTTCTTGTTAATGTTTATTGCAAACTGTCAATTCTGTTTGATGGACAGTTCTGTCACTTATTTTGCATTTAACCATGGATACTCACTCTACAAATACATTTTTGTTTCTTTTTCCTTTTTTTTTTTTTTTTCTGTATATCTCCCTTTCAAGAAAATCATTGACCTTAAAAGAAAGTGGTTTTAATTTAAAAAAAAAAAAAAAAAAATTAAAAATTACCTTGCAACCAGTGATTCAAGTACTGGTCCTCTGTCATCATGGAGTAAATGGATTTCATCCTGAAAAGAAAGGAATTTTATAAATTTAGCAACACAGAAATTCCACATTCATTTATACTTCACAATTCCACATCTGTTGCTTTGTCCCATCAGTATATTCAGATGAGTGATATTCCTTAGTTCGACCAGTTCAAACCGTTACAGCTAAAAGCCACAATGGTACATACATAGAGTTGAATTATCCTTCGTATCACATTGATAAGAAGGAAGTTCAACTCGGACAGCTTCTTCCCCAATCACTACAACCTTAACCTCTTTGTCAATTGTTATTTATCTTATATATCCTCATAATCTGCACTTCCTACTTCCTTCTGTTACATCCATATCACATACCGCATTCAGTAACCCTTTACACTGAGTATTACCGAGTCAACCTTTAGTTGAAAAAAAAAAAAAAAAAAAATCACCAATCAATTTTCACTTTATTTTTTTTATCTGATTTTGTAATTTTCTTTTTCTTAATTATTCTTTTATTAAATGGAAACAATTTTACAGTATTTATAAATATAAAATAAAACAGTAATAATTTGGGGTAGTTTTAAAAACATTTTTAATCTCAAGTCAAAACTGACTTGAAGTGGAACAACTACATTGAAAGGAAGGTTGGTTCTCTGTGTCATGCCAGTAGGTTTTTTTTTTTTTTGACGTTAGATGTTACACATCTATAAATCTACCATTCATCTGTGCATTGAATACTGTTATCATACCTGAATGGTGCCCCTGCTATTCATCTAAAGGTTCTTGACAAAATCCAAAGTAGGATCTGCAATGTAATCGATTCTGACCTGGCATCTCAACTTCATTCACTTTCTCACAGATGTGATATGGCTTCCCTCTGTCTTTTCTACAAATATTTTTATGACAACTGCACTGATGAGCTATTTCCCCAGGTGGCCAGACTACACGAATTTAAGCATGCTACTAGATTGGCATTTAGGTCCCACATTTTTACTGTTGAAATAGTTAAATGTAACCACCACTTCTAGTCTAACAGTTTCTTTTCTCACATTTTCCAACTGTGGAACTCCTTTCCTCTTACTTGCTTCCCTGATAACTACAATCTTCAAAAATTTAAATGCAATATCAACCGCCATCTTCAGTTGACTTAAACCCTGTTCATCTTTTATCCTTTCATCATCCCAGTATTTTCTCTCACTTTCACTTTCTGTAATCCCCTGTGTACTAATGGCACTCCCGCCTGTTTGAGGTGAAATGATTAAAAAAAAAAAAAAAAAAAAAATGTACCTCATTGATTGGTATGTATGTGACCCAGTCACCGAAAACAACCGAGAAGATGCATACTCCAGGAGTCTGCTTGCTCCAGCACAGTAGTGTTGGTAACTTTGTCTCTCCATGCAATGCTGATGACATGTCATAAGCAAGAGATGGAAACTTTCCAGGCAGCTTTCCTGCCTGGTGTAGGTCATTCAAGTTTCTTTGCTATAAAGCAATGTACTTTTAGTTCAACACACAAGGTCAGTTGATTGTAGTCCCATACTACCTTGCTCATTTTGGCCATCACTGCTGACACATTTATACTCACCGGTAATATATTTATTACAGACATGACTAAAAAAAAAAAAAAAAAAAAAAAATAGAAAATTACTTACAAATATCATAAGTCTGACTGTTTGTGTATAGGTTCTCTCTCCTCCTTTTCTTGTAATAATATCCCACTTCTCAGGTGTGCACACAATCACTTGAGTGGCTGTTATTTGTTCTTTGGTTAGCTGGTGGTCACCAGTCAATTCAGCTACTTTCAATCCATAAGATTTCAACCTCTATTAATTGATAAAAAAAAAAAAAAATTCACGTTAAATGGTAATAGTAATATAAGGAAACATTTGACATTCATTGATCGAGCAGCCAGTACTACTGTCAGTTAAAATTTATAAAATTTTTCTCTTAAAACAATATTTTAGGAAAATATGTTTCAAGTACTGTGGCTGTTATTGCTCTTTCCGTTATTTGGGGGGGGGGTTTACTCCCTAACCTTGTATTTGAAAAAGTGTAGGATGAGGAGTAATACTGTGTGTATGGGTTGTGTAGGAAGTTTAATTTTTCTCTGATTCTGTATAACCAGAACCTCGTCATACACACTTTTTCTGGCTTTGTGTCAAATTTCTGTATTGTAATCATAATGATAATATTAGCTGTTTCCTTATAAGGAAACAAATGGCTTTTATTGACCAAGCAGCTAGTAAAGTTATTGAAATTTATACAAATATTTTTAAGCAAGTAAAATTCACAAATATTCTATCTTTTAAATTTTGTGAGTAGAGAAGAAAGTTTTCTTAAATCCCTATGATTTTTAATGATTTAGTTTAGAAATTAATATGGAAATGAATCAATCTGTTTTGAGATAAAGATCATAAATATTTTCTTATTGATTGACAGATTTGTTTTCTACAGATTATCAACTTTTGGCTGGTTAATTAAAGCCAGAAAATATTTTTTAGTTGGGAAGAATGGTTTAGTGATACAAGTCTTGCTATTTAACCCATAACTGGATAAAGAGGTGGATTCATACCTTTCCCAAGGGTATTCATGTATGAGCAAATATAATGAATCCAATGGGAATGGGAACTTGGCTCTCCAATTAACAATTTCAAGTCATTATCCATTACACCACCTGCACATCCAAGCTTACAGCACCTGGTATTCCTAATCAGTTATCTATATAGGTACTGACCAGGCTCAACATCGCTTAACTTTGATGATCATACAGGAACCAGTGTTTCAACATGCTATGGCTATAAACCAACACTTTCTTAGATATCCAAGTTAATAAAACATGACAATCGAAAATTAAAGCATTTAATGCCATATCTCATAGAGTTGGATTCTTAAATGAATGAAGCCAATAGAAACAAATAGAAAAACATAAAACTAAGTGGAATTTTACAAAATTGGTAAAGCATTTTCTTCACCTGCTTGAGTGAATAAGAATTTTCTTATAATGAAGTCATAACAAAAAGGCAATAATCTGAACGGAAAAGAAGAGGACTTTTGCAAAAGCCAGTTTATATCTGCTTTCTCTACAAATCAAAAACTAATAAAAAGACACAAAATGCTTATAAATATGAAGAAAGAATCCAACAAATTTATTTAATATGCAGAATTGATATGGATTTAAATTTCCTTTTTACATTGTAAGCAAATTAAAAGAAAAATTGGCAAACCTGGATTTTTATGGCCACCCCAGAAAATGGAGTGCCAAAAGAACAGTCTTTCCATTGACACTGCTATTATTTTAACTACCTTCACTCTTTGGCAATGTTTATTCTTTTAAAAAATAATGATCAGAATTTTAATAAAGCTTAAACACATGAAAGTGAATTTATACATTTCTTCTGTTCTTGAGAATTGACAACAAAAATAATAAACTCTATTAGATCATTTATTGGAATTGTTGGCAAAATACTGGCTAATTGTCTATAGATTCGAACTTTATCAAATGGTAAATAAAGATTTCCTTATAGTTAGTTCACATATAATTTAGTAAATGTTTATATATTTATGAATAAAAAATTTTCATATTTATTTCTTTATAAATGGCTAAATGATAAAGACAAATGTATTAGTTTTCAGAATATTACAAATATAAAATATACTTGTAAATAAACAATCTAATAAATACATAAGTGTTTAATATTTTTGTTGTAAATTCTTAAGAAAAAAAATGTTTAAATCCACTTTCTTCAGATGTTTAGGTTTTATTACAATTCTAATCACTGCTTTTTAAAACAATGAAGGTAGTAAAAATAATAGTGGTGTCAAGAGAAAAAACATCTTTTTGACACTCCATTTTTTTTTTGTGGGCATAAAGGTCCAAGTTTGCCAAAAAAGTTTGCAGAATAGAAATTGCCAAAAACAGTTTCCATCTAATTTTGTAGAGAAATCCTGTAAAAATATATTTAGCAAAGTATTTTTTTTTTAATATATTTTGAAGAATATGACCTAATTAGTATATACTACATAAAATTGAACAAGTTTTAATTTTCTTATACAAAACAGTTCATTACAAAAAAAAAAAAAAAAAATCTGAAAAACCTGTATAAAAAAACAATGTAGGTGTCATACCTCAGTGAAGTTTCCCACCATTTCTTGTACCAAAGATTTCATAGGAGCTATATAAATAACTTTAAAGTCATCTGCGTTGATCGTTCCATCTGAATTAATATGTTTACCAATCTCCCTCAGCATACAAAGCAAAGCAACATTGGTCTTACCAGCTCCCTGGAAAAAGAAAAAGAATCCAAATTGAGGGTTTATTCTTTGCTCCCATTACTTTTACTGCAATACTGTTGCTGTATTATATTGATTGATTTGGTTTTTTTATGACTTATCAACCCTTTTTGCAGGTTATTTAAAGCCAAAAAAGATTTTTTGATTGTAAGAATCTTTTGGAGATAATGATCAAAACTTACTAATTAAACATTCACTGGAGTGGTGGGGTAGAAGTAGATTGATACTTTTTCCAAGGATATTTGCATGTAAGTGAATATAACCAACTTGACAGATTGGAACTCTACTCTGCAACTCGAGTCATTATCCATTACACCACTCACACATTCAATCTTAGCTAAACCAAAAGCTGAAAAATCCACTCAAACTCATTTCTGCTACAAGGGGATTATGCATAAATCAAGTTACCAAATGTTTTATATTTAGCTTTACAGATTTAAGTCCCTTAAAAATCTTAAGGGGACTTAATTGTGCTTTTCGTCACCTTGGTTTTGGATTGTGAAAATAAGATTAACAAAATGTCAAAATATTTCAGCATAATAAATCTTCACAAATGTCATCGAACCAATTTATAGATGATTTGATATTAATCATTAAGACAGTATACAAAAATTAAAAAGATGCAGTAACATTGAATATATTTAAGTAGATCGAATTTGCTTATCCTATTGTGAATACATGCTTACTTTTTCAGTGGATCTAAGTAAAAAAAAAAAAAAAAAAAAAAAAATGTAGATTGGATTTTTATGTTCAAACTTGGCTTTTCAAAAAAATTTTAAGTGAATTTTTAAGGGCATAATTCTTTGGAGTCACTTTATGCCAAAGCTGATTTATTTTGGTTTATATTTAGGGAAACCGGACACTCTTTGTTTTGTTTCTTTATATTTCCAGATATAATCCAACTGATTTCAGGAATGTTTTAATTCTATTTTTGAATAGTTCTTTTAGGCTGTTTACCTTGAGGAAATTGTGCCTTTTGGCATCAAGTTCAATGCATTCAATTAGAAAATGTTTTACCTTATATTGGGTTTGGCATGTAAGACACATTTTCCCCAAATAAGAATTTAAAAATAAAATTCTTTATGCAGAGATAAAAATGCATGAATAATAATTGAATTAAAAACCCACTAAACCTAGCTACATACTAACAGAACAAGTATAGAAATTATTTACAAAAACTAAAGTTTTTAATAAATAATATGCTTAATAAAAAGCTTTATTAAAAAAAATTATAATAGTTATGTTTCCAATTTTTTTTAAATTAAAACTTATTTTACAGCTATTATATTCTTTGCTATTCAGACTAGCATGCTCACCTTAATTGTTATACTCAACATTTCGATCATTGTACACTCAAGACTTCTTCAGGTGTCTGTCTTCATATATGGTAACCTTCTTGGAATTCTGAGCCAATCCTTTTATTGAATCCATGTAAGTAGAATGTTCTCATTTTGCTTTCCATGCTTAGAGAATATTAGTAATATTGGCATAAATACAGACAACTAAAGAAGGATGAAAAGTATTATGGCTAAAACCTTCTTTTTTTTTTTTAATGTTTTTTCTAACAGTGAGGTTCACCATGTTAAAGTCCCAGGAGCAACTCAAGGTAGAGGGTTACAGAGTAAGAGGGACAGTTTATATGGGGAAGATAACAGTTAACGCGAGACTTAAATAGATTAAGATTGTAGTGATCAGGGAAACATCCTTTTTGGAGTCTGTTCAACAGAGCAGTTGTTCACAGGAAGAAGCTGCTCAAGTGGAACTGACTTCTCACCAATGGAATACGGATGGAATATGTAGCATGGCAGATCCTAGCCATGTAAGTTGCAACTGATGAAACTAGGGAATGTAGTTCAGCTGAGCACTTTCCATGGAAGTACCAAGAGAGCAGCAAGAGGTTTGCAACATCTTATCTGTGAGAGAGGGGTTTTAGGGTGGAAAATATTTTGTAACCCACAAGGAGACAAAAACACTTTTGGACTGTGAAGACTGGGTAGCTCCTGCCCAAATATCACAGAAGTATTCCATTTTAAGCCTGATTTGAATCTTGTAAAGGTAATGGATAGCACAAAAAGAGTCAGGTACTTATTAGAATGTGACAGAGGACCAAACATTTTTCTTATATCTTTAGTCATAGATCATATATACAGTATGAAAAAAAAAAAAAAAAAAAAAAAAAAAATCAAGATAAGCATGCTGATCTAAATATCTAAGAAAATAATCATATTTCTACATCTTATTATTTTGAAGCATTCCATACATTTTCTTTTACTTAGTACTGTACTAAATTTTAACTATCAAGGGTGAAAATATTCACATATTAATCTTACAAACTGCTAACTAACCCTCTAACTCAAACCAATATTCTCTTCTGAGGTGGTGTTTGTATTTTGCTTAAGGAATTAATAAAAAAAAAAAATAAATATTTCTAACTGTTTACAAAAAACTGTCTTATATTTTCATCTTTACCAATAAAAAAAAAATTATAAAGGACTCCTAACAAAAATTCATTTATTTAACTTATTTTTTTTTTTGTTAAATTCTAAAACAGAAATGACAAAACACACAAAACTTACTGTGGGTGCACATAGCAATATATTTTCAGCTGTTTCTAAAGCTGTTTTAAAAAGTCGACTCTGTATACGATTTAAACTTTTAAAGCCTTCAAAGGCTGGTTGAGCATATTTTGGTAAGCGGTCAATAGGAACCAGTGTCTGAAATTAGTAAATAAAATAAATTTAGAGAAATTGTCAAGGAAAATTTTTTTTTAAGAAATGACTTATTACTTCCTTTGTTTTAATAAAGAGTACAAGATAATCTGATAAAAAAAAAAATCTGAACAACTTACATGACATTTAATTGCCCTTAAATTTAGTAATAAGCAAAATATTATTTAAGAAATTTATATTTAACAATATATGAATAATTCTTTAATTCCTACTCATTTTATAAAATATTACTTAACATAGTAATAAAAAATGTAAATATCAGTTGTAATAATTAAAAAAAAGAACATAGCTTTGTCTCTTGTCAAAATTCCCTAAACTGTACTCAAATAAACATCTGAAGTTAAAAAACAAAAAAAAAAACAGAGCAGATATCTTTCAGAAAAATCTGAATGAGTTGGTGTGCTTTAAAGGCAAAATAGAATTTTTCTTTATCATGACACTCTTTGTGGATGAGTGATAAAAACACGCCAGATCAAGCAGTGGTTTTTCCTGCAAAGAGGAACGCAGGTTCAAGTGATAATGGATGACACATTTTCTTTATTAAGCTCTCTTGATTATGCAAACTGGTAGACAAAATAAATACTGTTTAAAATAAATGGAGTGTCTACCCCAATACAGATAGCCACAAAAATAACATTTTAATAAAAAAATAAATAAATAAAATAAAATTCATGAAATGTTTAAAAATTGCATTATTTGACAATAAAATATGTAATGCTTGACTAATTATAGCTAGTAAACATGCCAGCTGCCATTAGCAAATTTGAAAAGTTTCAAATATTTTTAACTTATTTTTTACCGAGCAGAATATCAAAATAATTTAATGTTTTTTCTTTTATATATATATATATATATATATATATCTTTAAGGGAACCATTGCAGAACAGAAGAAACTTGCTCATTTAAGCAAACGATGGAGAAGAGGAGGATAATAATAAAATGACTTTCTTACAATGAAATAAATTTTTGTTGAATAAGAAAAATTCAATAACCAGGCAGTCACATGCAGAAGTAGTAGGGTCAGAGGGTGCAAGACTCCAGGCATCCATATTGTGAGGACATCCAATCAAAAAATGAAATAAAAATTTTGTTTTTAAAATTGTCTCTGTTAACTTTGTTGTACAAGTGCCCTACAGTCCCACAAGCTGATGTAAATGTGGATCTCTGTTTTGATAAGCAAGACCGGAGTAAACCCACCACCCTCGAGTTTTAGGGACATACAATTAAGGAGTTGGCACCGAGCTTAACCAAACCTCTGCACATCATTGTAACCAGTTCACTATGAGATTAAAACCTGGTTACTAAATCTAAGCTAAGAACCTATATTAATAAACTATAGTGTGGTTTCAAAAGCAGTTTGTCTGTCTTTACTTCAACAGAACAACTGGTTGTAGCAAAAAATACTTTTCAGTCCAATTCTTTTTTTCTTTCCTTCCTCTCTTTGTTTCAGTTGTCTAAATTGCAGACTGACTCCAGAAAAAAAATAATGTCTGCATCCAAGTTCCATGATAAAGAATTTCGTTTGGAAACTCTTCAAGCAATACTGAACAAGAATGTCAGCTTTTACTTCAGAACTGCATATAGGCCTAGTGGAGAGAGCATCATGGAGCAACACCATCAAATGACAAAGACTATAAACAAATTATCTTATGCTGTCAGAAGAGGATATATGATGTCTTCCTGTAGTAGAACTAAGAAAGAGCTGAGTACTAACCTCATTTTGGTCAAATGGTTTTGGTTTTAACGCAGGTACATGTACTTCTTCATAACCTACAAAAAAACAACAAAACATTATTCATGCAAAAAAAAAAAAAAAGTATCAATATCTAAACACAATAACTTATAAGCAAGTCATGTCATATTGTCTTTTATATCAACAGAGCAATTTAGAGTTAGCAAATAATGGTTTAACTTCCAGTAAGGTTGATCTTTTGCCACCTGTTAAAAACCTATAAATCCAGATAAGGCAATGTTTTTATTTTTTTAATTCGTTTTTGTATTCCTGTGAGTTTATCAATCAATTAATGGTCAATGATGGATCTGGAGAAGCTAATAAAATCATAGACAACTACCTTTGCGCTGTTTCCGGAAGGAGCCATCAGGCAGCTGACATCTTTTGTTTGCCATCAAATGACTACCTTGGGTGAATATCAGATCTTCCAAATCCAGTAATTGCACACTTCCAACAGCCTGTTTTAAAAACAAATAATTACACATATCAAATGTAAACCCATTTTAAAAATCATATCGGTACATTTGTAATGACATATCATTTTGCTATATAATGAAAACACAAGATTTAACATTACATTTTATTCAAATCCCAACTATGTAATTTTCTAAGGTGTGCTGGTGGTGTAATGTATCATAGTTTGGAATGAGAAATCAGCGAGCTGAGTTCAAATGCTAGTCTAGTTAATTACATTCATCTATGTGCAAATATGTTTGGGAAAAGCATGAAGCCATCTCCTCCCCAGCTATGGGTTAAACAGTAGCATTCGTACAAAGCAAGATTGTTATCTCCCAAAAATTGTCAATGCAATATTACAAAAAAAAAAAAAAAAAAACTTACAATCCAAAATATATTTTTGTCTTTACATAATTCACAAAGGGTTGATAAACCATAATAAAACAATCATCATTTTCTGTCAACTAGTGTGTGTGTACATATGTATGTATGTATTCATGCATGCACACAGCCTCAAGGCCATTGCCCAAAACATACACCTTACGTTCTTGTCTGCAACGTCTGAACAACTACCAAGCTTCCTTCTGTGCAGCTATTCACATACCAGGTGGATCTGCACCAGAGGCCAAAAGGTCATCTGTTAGATCAACCCTACTCAAAGCTTTTCCAAAGGACACATAATGCAAAGTCCATTGTGGCATGATCTGGGGTGAGACACACACTACACATTCTTTTACTTTCAAAACTAACAGCATATATACGACTATAAAATCCTCCCTAGGTTTCGCTTTTTCTTCTTCTTGAGAGTTTAGTGGTCTCCTGTAAACAATACTTTAATCACTCTTCAGAAGAAAAATTATAATGGCAGCAAAGATTATCAGTGAATTTGCTCCTTCACAAATTATATAACCTCCTACGTAAATGGGAGATATTTTGTGAGTGCCCCAATTTTTTTTTTTTTTTTACTTATATATTAAAAAATAAATAAAAATATAGTACTCTTCAATTAGATTTCAATAATCATCATCCTTGAAAAGATGGTGGGTGGGGGCTATTAAACATGGTGCATTTTAATGGTATCTTACTTCAATAGCTGTGGCTACAATGCACTATTTTAGATTACAATCTTTTTAATGCCATGTCCCTTCAGAATGTAGGCAAACATGGCACTCTAGATTCCTTTTCATTATCTGTATACTACCACAACTTCTTAAGTGTAGTTTGCCTGTTGCCTGCTCCAGTTTTGAATTCAGAGTTGTCCTTCTCCTAGATCAGCTAGAGAGCCTAGTCTACTTTGCTATTTCAACCCTGGCAAGGTGGGGGTCAGAAAAGGTATTAGTGTGAAAGTGAATGCAACAGACAAGGCCAGAATTTGAACCGAGATTGTTGATCCTATTATTACACTATCCACATGTTGCCTCAACATCATGCAAAAATCAAACTTTCAGTACTATACTGAATGCAGATAGATCAGCACAATATACCAGGATAATAAGACATTATATAGATTTGAAGTAAAACAAAACTAACAAGACCTTGCAACAGAAGATTGAAGAATGGACAGTTAAAACATTAAAACAAAAATGAAAGAACTGTTTTCTTTGATATCAGAAAAAGTAATGGGTACTTACCTTCCAGCTGTTTCTGGCAGAGCGAGGTGTAGAGAGAGAAACACCTGCCTTACTTGGATTATTTTTTATTTACATGTTATTTTGCATAAATGGTCACATATCACATTTTGCCTATGTCAAAGAGGCTCATTTTCTCCTGTAGTTGAATCATTCACCTTTCTTCTTTCCTATGTCATGTTCTCAATTACTGATCTACATTTAATCTAACTTATATATCTACCATAGATCCACTTTGATCTACCCTTAATTATTTGATTATCAGGCATTAGAACTGAGAGTTCCAAACCAAGGTCACAACACCAGCAATCCGTTGCGAAATAATTCCTACCAAATCCAGATATAAAAAAGGTAAGGTGTTTTTCTTCTGTCAGTTGCTGTTGTTTCGCTTGGGAGTAACTTTTTCTTCTATTTCCCTTCTTTTACTAAGGTCACACCCACCCACTTGTAGTGTTACTTTCTAAAAGAATTCACATCAAAACGGACACAAAAGGACAAAGAGAACCTTTTTTTTTTTAAAAGCACCATTTTTTTTTTTTTTTTTTGCATGGTTTAACAAAAAACAGTGTCAAAGAAAGGTTTTTCTCTTGACATTATTAATGTTATACGCCCTCAGCAATTTTAATTGTCTTAAAAAGTTATTTATAGAAACCAAATTTATACATTCTTTTTTCTTGAGAACTGACAACAAAAATGTTAAACACCATTTGTTTATTAGATTTTTTATTTACAAGAATAATTTTATATTTACATAAATAATGTTTAATATTTTTGTCAATTCTCAAGTAAAAAGAGGATGTATAAATCCAGTTTCATATGTTTAGGTTTTATTAAAATTCTATAAATAGGTTCTTAAAACAATAAAAAATTGCCGAGGAAATATACGGTAATAGCGGTGACCAGAGGAAAACCTTCCTTTTGACACTTTTTTTTTGCAGATACAACTGTTAAACTTTGCCATTTCTTTCTTGATAATTTTGGAATTATTTTTTAAAACTTTTAAAAAGATAAAACTTTAAACAATTCCATGACTATCTTATTTTAAGGATGGTAAACTATACAATAACATCATGGGAAAGTAAATACAACATTTAATAAACAAAGCCATTCATTTTTTTTTTCTTTTTTCACTATTTACTAACAAGTACATTAAACAAGGGAATTGGTTACATTATCAAAAGAAGCCGATTATTAAACCTCTTCATCGAGCACTTACCTGATCAATCCCATCTGCATGTAAAGATTCCATATCTGCAGCCATACGTGACTGGCGGGCCTGATGTCTACGTGCTCTCTGTTCACTGACAATGTCTTCTTTTTCAGTTGCCTGCAATGCCAACAGAATGGCAGACAATTCTGAATCTCCTTCCATCTTTTGTTCAATTTCTTTCTTTTCTGTGGCACTCTGAGCCTGTGCTAACATTGTACAGTATAATACTGAAATAAATTTCAAAAAATAAATTGGAATTAAACTGGTTCAATATGAAATATTATCTATAACTATAATAAATTAGTTATAAAAATCTTCTTGAATGTTGTTATATTGAACAGGCTCCAAAGTACTTAACACTTGCAATAATGTGATACTACTGACAGCAAATTTATCCAGGTTTTTTTTTTTTTTTTCTTCCTAAAAGAAAGATGAAGATGCAGGTAACATAACAGTCATCGACTTAGAAAGTGGAATCAGTAATCCAATTTTAAATTACAGCCTTGTCTGTTGCATTCAATTTCACACAAATGTCCAGAACGAATCTATCTCTACTCCCTGACAACAGCTATGGGTTATAAAGTTAGATAACCTTGGGTGTTAACCAGTCTTAAAGGATGAGCAGTATGAATTCAAAATCATGGAGACGGTAGCAGGAAACCATTCCCCACTCAATTTACCACGAAGTCATGGCAATTCACAGATGCAAACGAACCTGGAGAGCCATGGTCAACAATGGACTCAAGGGACATGACATTAAAAAAAAAAAAAAAAAATAAATAAATACATCACTCAAAAAAAATAAATAAATAAATAAAATATTTAATTATCAATGAAAATAGTAGTGATGATGAATGTAATTTGATGGCAGAAGTGTAAAGATTTGACTCGTCTAAGTTTCTATTAACTTCATTCTTGGAGGGAACATAAATTTCTGCCTTGTTGTTCAACACAGTTCGTGTCTACTACATTGTCATCTATCTTTTGGTCCAACTTCCTTCTTCCCTTTCTTTCCTTAGGCTAACTATGTATCCGCATGAATACTGACAAACATCATAATCCGCCCATTACCTGTCTGGATTCTTCTTTCATACTCAGAATACCTCTTTACGCACCAACTGTGGTTGCAACTAGTAGTATTTAATCCCTCACCCCTATACTTTCTCAGTTTCTCCACTCATTCACATAATCTCTTGGTTCCTGATACACAAGTTTTCTTCATATTTTTTTTTCTCAAATTACAATGATGATTGGAAGTATGTATTTATTAAATGTTTCTTGTGTACTTACCCATTTGTCTATGTTGCCTGAGTAACTTTATGAATTCAAACTGACTCACTCCCAACAACATAACCAGTTGGTTCTCAGCTTCACGGTCATCTACTGAAGTCTACAAAACAAAATTAAGAATATCAATACAATGATCACTATTTAAACAATTTCAGTTAGTTTTCTAATGAATATAAAACAGATATAATAGTTTTTCTGTGTAAAAAACGTTTTAGATACAGCATCCATAAATTAGTTTTGCTGTGTTGTACAACTTATGCCTAATGTTAAGAAAATGTGCAATAAAAAAGATTTTGTGACAAATGTGGATCTTCATGCTGGAAAAAAATAAAAAAAGGTGTCAAAAAGGACAGTTTTTCAATTGACACATTATTTTAAATACCTTTGCTCCTTAACAACATTTGTGGTTTTAAAAAGCGATGATTAGAATTGTGATAAAACCTAAACATATGATGAATGTAAATTTATAATTTTGTTTTTCGTTCTTGAGAATTAACAACAAAAAAAATTAAACACTATTTATTAGCTTGTTTACAAGAATAATTTTAAATTTACAACATTCTAAAAACTAATACAATTACAACTAATGCTATGCAATATTTATCATTTACCAATTCATAAAGAAATAAATATAAAAGCAATTTTTTATTCATATACTTATAAACATTTACTAAATTATTAAAATATGTGAAGCAACTATTATTTTATAAAATTCCAATCATTTAGCAATTACCAACCATTTCAATTTTTGTTGTAAATTCTCAAGAACAAAGAAAAACTATTAATTAATTTTCATGTTTAAATCTCATTACAATTCTAATCATCGCTTTTTTAAAACAGTAAACATTGCCGAGGAATGAAGTTAGTTAAAATAATAGCAGTGACAATGGAAAAAAAAAAAAACATCCTTTTGACATAATTTTTTTGTGGGCATAAAGTTCCAAGTTTGCCAATTTTGTCATCTGTAAAAAAACAATTATAGCCACTCAAATAACATATGGATTGCAAGAATTTTAAAATTATTCCAAAAATATATATTGAAATCAGAATCATTATTTTTGCATTAGGGTTTTTGTTGTTGATTTTTTAAAAATGCCATGTCCCTTCAGGAAACAGGTGATCATGACTTCACAGATTCCTTTTCTTTATCTGTAAATTGCTATACATTCTTTGAGAAAGATAGTGGAGTGGTTTCTTGTTGCCTTCTCCATGATTTGGAATTCAGAATTTTCCTTCTCTAAAAACTTGCTGTTATCCAAGGTTATTTAACCTATATCTGGGGAGTGGGGAGAAGAGACAGATTCATGCCTTTCTCAAGGACATCTGTAGAAAAGTGAATGTAACAGACTAGCCCAGGATTTGAACACAGCTTACTAATTCCACTATGTCAACATCCATTACACTATCCACACAATCTAAAAATATAGTTATTTGATAAATAATATAGAAAAGCCAAATATATGTCTTCAGAATAACAATGAAGATGACAGGCTTGAATTTTGTTTTTGTTTTTTAGAGCTTATCAACTTTCTGCAGATTATTTAAAGCCAGAAAATATTTTTAGATTGTAAAAATTTTTTTTGGAAATGATAATGATTTACTGATACAAGTCTTACAACCCATAGCAGAAGAATTAGAACAATACTTTTCAAAGGGTATTTGCACTTAAGTGAATAACAAACCTGACTGGAATTGGAACTCAGCTCTCTGATTTCCAATTCAGAGCTATTATTCATTACACAACCCACATATCCAAGTTTACAGCATCTGGTATTCCCAAGTGATCACTTATCTAGATAGTGATCATGCTCAATGTTGCTTAACTTCAGTGATCGTATGAGAAACCAGTGTTTTAACATATGGCTGTAAGCCTGAAGATGACAGAAGAAGGATACATGCTATATTTCGTGTTATAATGTATACAGAGATATATCAGTAATTCCTTAATAAAAAATTCTAAAACAAAAGATTTGCACAACAGTTATTTCTCAACATAATGTCCTTCCTTGTCAATACCCTTAATTCAACAATGAATATTAATCACTGATTAAACGTTATACAGTGAAAATTTTAAATCAAAATTCAAATAACTATTAGTGAGGATATTGTTGTGCCATAGTACCTATTCTTTGGTAATGGACTCTCCCATAGACAATAAGTAGGAGTAGCAGTGGCAAGTCTGGCAGAACGGTGCTGAGAACATCAGTCGAGATTCGGACATTTGAAGTACCAACCATCACAACTAGATTTGCTGCGTCATTGACTATTGTTTCCCAAGTTCCTAACGTTTTGCACAACTTATTAGAAATACAAGCCTCCACTGTGAAAATACTCCACAACAGATATAAACTTAAAGAAGCACTCTTATATTTAAGAAACTAACAGAAGTTGTGCTTGTCATAAAACAATAGTTAACAACTTGCAAACCATTGATAATTTAATCCTGATTGAATGTTATACAATTGTGGTGAGGTGCCAGACTAAATCAATATTTTTATTAAACACAAATCAATAAAATGATATTCTGTTTTTTTTTTTCAACCCTATCAGTGGCAACTATATCTACAAACATATTCTGTTTGATGATGGTATTTGTAAACAAAACATGCATATTCTTAACTTAGGTTTATAAATTTTATGGGCAAACACAGCTTATCCAAAAATTACAATCCATAACCAGCTTTCTTAATTTATTAACATAAAATGAAATGAATATAAATACACATATTTTGTATGTAGTCTGACCAGTTTATTCTGACACTCCATAGTCCAGCAGGTTTTTTTATTTATTTATTTATTTTTTTAATCATCCAAGCATTATTTCATTGAGCAGCTACAAGGGCAATGCTACATGTTGTTTACAACTTTCTATAGCAGCCAACAGCAGAAGTATTTTGGTGATACAGTCTTGCTCATTTCTCATATACAGCTGCATGTTTACCCATTCAGGATAGTAAGTATATATTATTTTGGGGTTCTCAGTTTTTTTAGCTTTTGCATTACATGTAACAATAAGAGCATTAATGATTATTTTATTTCTGGTTCTAAGTTTTGTCCTACCTTTGATAACACAGCAATATATATGTGGAATAATATGGCAAGACTATGTTTACATAGAAATCATCCCCGAAAATAAAAAAACACTATCATCCGGTATTTTCTGTTGGGCTGATCCCAAGGTTGCCAGATTAAATGTTGGACAGTAACAAATCATAGGGTACACAAATATGATTCTCTAATCATAGGCAAATTTGCAAGGGAGAAACAATTTGATCTTAGGTAAAATGCACAGAAACTCTGAACCATCATTTTTTATGGGTACTATTTTAAGTAAAATAATATCCCAGTTGTTTTTATGTCATTTTTAAAATATGTAAAATTATCTTTATCTATAAAAGGCAATATGTGTGTGTGTGTGTGTGTGTGTGTGTGTGTGTGTGTGTGTGTGTGACGAATGCACGGCCGCAATTTGACAGATTTGCACCAAAATTTACATGCACATGCACCAAGTTAACAGGAAGGCCAAGATTGACTTTGCATTTCCCAACTCCCATCGATAGTGGAAATAATTGATTTTTCATGCTTCTACAGCAGTTTTCATGTAGTTTGCAGCCATTTTCTACTGGCCAGCATGAGAGCCAACAGCTGACTGACACGAATGTTAACTAGCATGCAAAAAAAAAAAAAAAAAAAAAAATCGATAGCTGCATTCATCACAAGTGGGAAAAATTTAAATCTGCATGGCACTTTACTCCAATTGGCTCATTCACTTGCTTAAACTCAACGTTAATTCTGATTCTGAAAAACTGAGTTGGGTGTGAAAAAGTATTTGTTGTTAACATTCTTTTTTCATTCGGTTTTTCCAGTTACAAGTCCCTTTTTAAAGCTGATCGTTTTGTGTTCATTTTGTTTAGTTCTTTTTTCGTAACAGATTTAATGTTTAGTATAGAGCTTAGAAAAAATTTGCAGTGTGAGATAGGCATGTAGCAACATCAGCACAGCAAAGGGCACTCCTTTAAAGGCAAGGAAGGGTAAAAATATTTTAAGTCAAGTGATAGCGATTGCTGTATGAGTCGTATGATTTTTGAATCAAGCACGGGCAACGCCAGGCCATGCTGCCAGTAATATATAAAAATTCTTATTTTTTCACTTATTTTATTCTTAGATATAATTTTATCTAAATTTCTAACATGAATGTTCTTACGGCTTTGGTGAAGAAATTATAATTACTAGTATAAAATACTTAAAGTCTGTAACTCTGATAATACTGACAGGGAGCAGTGTGTTCTACTAAACAGTCTCTTGCTAAGATCTTTATAACAGAAATTAACAAAAGAAATCTTTAAATAAGTGCGTTGTTACCTTCAGTATTTCCAAGACTTCTTTGGATCTTGTCTGGGCAACAGTTGGGTCATCAGGATAATATTTATTCAGCTTCCTCTGTAACCAGAAAGCATCAATATCCCGAGGATGAAGCCCACCTTCCAGCTTCTTTTTGTTCTCCTCTCTCTCGGCCAACTAAAAGAGACAAAATATAGAATTCATGCATAATTAGTAGCTTAATTGAACAAACACATGACATATTACATATATAAATATATATCATGAAATATACATGCGATTTTTAATTATATAGTAAATGCTTAAATTATATATAATCTACCAAAATCATTCTAAATAATCATATATAAAATACAAAATTAATAATAATCATATAAAATTCACAAACAAAATCATACAATAAAGAGTAAAATTTTAAGGTATTTTTTTAAAACACTGTGTTGTAAATTCAATTACATTTAAAACCAACAAATCTGGACTAATGATGTTTTTTGTAAAATAAAACAATATAATGAACATTTCCATAACAAAAAAAGCTGTATTTTTTCAGCTTTTTATGGAAAAACAAAACAAAATTTAATATAATATTATATTAAAGGTTTAACCCTTAGAATGGGGTTTCCAGTTCCTTCTAACTTCTACTTCAACACTATACTTCTAACATTCTGCCTAAACTCTGAAATTTATACTATTTGTGGGTTTCTGATTCCTTATAAAGTGTTTTCCATCTCTTTCACTTCCAGTAACACCTTGCATCTTAGTGACATTATTTCTTTGCTTGGGGGGAATAAATTAAAAAAAAAAAAAAAAATTTCTATTATTTACTTTCTGTCCATTTGTATATTAAAAAAAAAAAAAAAAAGAAGAGCAAGATTACTATTAATATAAACACTGATAATTTTGGGGGGGTAAGATATAAATTGTTTCTTACAAATAAATTTAAAAATAAGCAAATAAAAGGTGTTCCAATAACTTGGGCCAATTTTAAATGTGAATTAAGTTTAAAGTCGGTCCAAATTATTGGAACACCCTTAATAGAAACATTGTTCATATATAGCCAGTTTTAAAATTTGTATTAAAAATAAATGACACAGATGAAATATTTAATAAAATATGGTTTTAAAATTCGTTACATGAACTAAACTTTACCGTTTATGCTTTAAATGGCATTTATTAATAATATATATAAAAAGCAGATAGGAAAACAATTGTGTACATTATTTACCTGATCCCCCCTCCCCCCCTCTAAGGAAGGATGTGATACAATGCCATTTTGTAATGTGGGGTGCCCATACACATGTATAATGCCTATAGGACAAGGGCAAAAAATTTCCAGTCTTTGTGACCACTGTCACACTGTGATCGATATTACACCGACTCTGTATCTCTTAATGCAATGAGGAAGGTGCTGTCACAGAATTGGAATCCCAGAGACAAGGTGCCTTCTCCAGTCTCAAACGAGGAGTGACATACGTTTTCATCCCAGCCTAAAGGATTGAGAAGAAATGCAGGTGTTTTGTCTGACTGAGATAAGGTGAGCAGGCAGACAAAAGTTAGCCTTGCACAAATTTATAAAAAATAAACTGAAAATAAATTATGTAAAAGATGTAAATTATGTAAAAGATGTAAATTAAGCAAAATTGCAAATCATAAATTAGTGAATAAAAAATTCAAATACATTGGCTCGAAGTGTTGCATCCATCTCAGCCTCTTCACCTTCATCATCTTCCTCTTCTTCCTCTCTGACTTCTCCATAAACATCAGCATTATCCTACAAAACAAGATAAATTAAAAAATATTTAGACAAATATTTATTTATACACACACAAAATGGACAATCATATCTTTTTGGGTTTGTGAGTTTTTTTTCTATTATCAAAGCTAATATTGTTCTTATTTAGTTTCAACAAACATTTTGCTTTAAATGCCAGATTGATTTTAAAATAGTATGAGGATGGGCAGAAAAGTTCATAGTCTAACTATTTTGCATGCATTAATTTCATCTTCTCTGATTAATAACTGCATTGTTTCTTTCCAGGTAACTGAACTGACTGTTCAAAGACAACTTCAAAACAAGTAATGACTTTTAAAAATGGGCAAAATTTGGCATCTTGATATTATCAAGTACTGGCAGAAAAAGGGTTTACCCACCAAGAACATTCATGTTGACATGGTCACTACATTAGGGAATGATGCTTCAGCTTTATCAACAGCACAAAAGTAGGCAGCTGAATTTAGAAGCAGAACAGGGAGTAATGAAGGTGAACAAAAGTCTGGACATCCTACAGCTACCACCACCGAGAGAAACATTGATTGTATTCACCACATGATGATGGATGACAGACAATTGACTATAAATCAAATAGCCAATGCTATTAGCATATTCCTTGAGAGAGTCAAGAATATTTTACATAATGATCTTGGCATTATGAATGTTTCTGCTTCGTGCATGCCATGTCTTCTGACACCTGATCAAAAGCGCACCAGGCTGATCACATCTAAGAAAAATCTGATATTGTTTCCTTGAACGTATTTTTCCCTGCTTTCATTTTATTTTGGTTTAGCCAACTGACCAGCTGAGTGGACAGCCTGTTGCACCAGATAGAGTGCTGCTGTTTTTAATTCAGAGTTGTCCTACAAGACTAGTTACCAACCAAAGCTAGATAGACATGTCAACTCTGCTATTTAAATCATAGCTGAGGGGGAGAATGGATGGATCCATACTTTTCCCCAAGGATAATTGTGCGAAAATGAATGCAATAGGCTAGGCCAGAACTTGAATTCAGCTGTCCAATTGCACATTCTAGACAAATAGTTACTATACTACACACAAACACACATCCATATTAAACTAAATACAAGAAAATAAAGTAATTAGCAACCAATGTGTGTGTTGCACACACTTTGAAAACCTTTGTCTGCATCTCTCTTGTATGTGTGTGTAATTTTTAGATGGATTTTTTTTTAACCCAACATTATTTCATATTACAATAAACTTTATTTTTAATGGGTACGTATGTTTGAGTTCATATCCGTTTTTTTTTTTTTTCTTAAACCGTGAAATCAGGATTTCTTGATATAGGCTAGTTGATATTAATTTCACGGTTTCAGAAAATAAAAAACAGATGTAAACTCAAACACATTTTACCCACTTTTTGCTCTGTGGTGCATTTTCTTTTTCAAGTAAAAATTAGCCTTAGATAATAGAATTACATTTTACAATGAAGTAAAGCTGGAAATGTGAAAATACTGATGATTTCTAAAAATATTTAACAATTAATAACCAAAGTGCATACATATATTTTCTTTAACAATTTTATACACATTTTGGTGGTTGTTAATCTCGACACTTATTTTCTCAACTTTAATAGTACTTTTTAATTATAAACTTATTAAGAAAAGAAAATATGTAGCATGAAGAATTGAAAATTACTGTCAAAAAGAAAAAAAAAAGTGGCATAATTCCTCCTAAAATGTCAACTTTTCAATTGGCCCTTATCAAAGAGGAGGATTGTGGATAAGTTTGAAATATTAAACAATAAAATGGAATGACCAATAAAAACAAGATATGTAAAACAGTTTAAAAGTAGACTTTATCCCTCATCTTACAAAAATGTTCACTGAGAAGGAAGTATAATATTTTTTATTTCTTTTTGACAATACTTTTCAACATGTCATCACTTTTCCTGCTACATGTAATTTTCTACTTTTAAGAAATTATTTAAACATTTTTGTGAATAGATTATACAAACAGATACTTAGAATTATATTTAACTTTTATATTTAATTTTATTGTAACATTTATTTTTAACTTCACAATTAAGAACAAATGCTATAGTAAAACGAATTATAAAAGCATGACATTTTTAGAACTACAGCTATGGTGTGCCAAATGAGAACAATACACATGGGTCCCTCAGATGCTGAAATAAAAGAAACTAGAAAAATATTTCTGTTTTATTTCATGAAATCAGGAATATTGTTCAAACCTTTGATCACTATTAGCTAGCAGACAATGCAGAGAAACTTAAAATTAATTTACCCAGTGTATTTCATCCAAATTAAAAAAAAAGAAAACAAGACAACTTTAACAAAGATGTGTGCAGTAGACCTGGATCTACTACACTCACAATTAATGTTCTACGGTTAAATGATGAAGTTAAGGATTTAAATGTCTAAATGTGTATATTTTTGTTACTTTCTAGATATAACAAAGAATCCTTGAAAATTGTAAGCAAGAAAAAAAATTTACCTCATCTTCTGATTCTTCAAACTGTACATTTACACCATAAGTCTCATCAATGTTTTCATCTGCAATTAACAAGACCGAGTAAAACAATGGTTTAATCCAAGTTAAGCTCACTTGAGAAGAGGATGGCAATCAATGAATTCAATGAATATTTATTAACATTTTGGACTACATTAATATCTACACTGATCATGCAATACCAGATATTTTTTGCATACAGTTTTCTATTGTCAAAATTCATCATAAACATGTGAAATATAAAGATATACAAGATGCCATTGAAAAGTTAATGGCCCGAGAAGGGATGAAAAAAAAAAAAAAAAAAGAAGAAAATTCCGTTGTTTAGTGTGTTGGTTCAAGAACTTTTCAGCACCTCCTCAAATACCCAACAGCAAAAGATATTTATAAAATTATAATATGAGCATAAATCAACATTTAAAAGAAAATTATGTTAATCAATACAAAGATAAATGTAGATTAACAATACAGCCTTATAAATCTCTTATCTAAGACAAGATTTATATTTTAAAAAAAAAAAAAAAAGAAAAAAATTGCTTCCCAAAATGCAATTTTCCAAATTTTATTTAAACATTTAACAGAAAGCTTTGCACTTATAAAAAATTATTCCAATTCATTTTTAGTTCATTATTTCTTTTTCTGATTTTTCTTTTCAATTTTTAATTTTTTTAAAACAAATAATCTTTGACAGATCAGAGAAAATATTCAAGCATTACACCTAATAAGCTTTGATAAAAAAAGAAAAATAAACCTTAAAATGCTTTTAAAATATTTTCAATAACTTGAATGAAATATTACAATAAAAACAGTGAACAAAAGATATGTGACAAAAAGTTTTCATGTTTGAGTTGTTGCTAACAAAAAAAAAAAAAAAAAAAAAAAGGATATGAGGAGGATATTCTTTTTTTTTTTTTTTCTTTTTTTTTTAAATCAGTATCACTCCATGCAAGGCAGTAAAAGAACTAAAACAAAAGGGATTACAGAGTGTGGAAGAATTAGAAGCAGAAACATTAATAATAAGTGGAAAGAGTGAAAAGAGTAATCAGAACAACATGGATAGCTATTGATATTGCATTTAAATTTTTGCAGATTAAAACTGACTGGAAAACATGGAGCTGGAAGGGATTTTCACAAGCAAGAAGTGCAAGAAAAGAAACCATTAGCATAGAACTTATTGCAACATCAAGCCAAGCTCAACTGTAAATTAATGAGATCTCGACACCAATCAAGTACTACACTTAAATTCATAAAGTCTATGTATCATAGCAAAGAGTTCATCGAACAATTACCGTGAAGGTAAATAGTAGGGACACTGGACCACATGTGGCAGCAATATTCCAAGCATGAACAATTGGCAGACTTACAGATATCTAAAATCCATTCTGGAGAGAAAAATTGTCTCCCAAGACAGAGTGAACCAACTTTCTTAGCAGACATTATTAGATAGAAACAATATTTGTATTATTTTCTTTGTAGGGCTTGTTTGCTATATATTCTTTGTTGAAATTATGTGTAAAGAAATTTGTTTATTCATTATGAAGTTGTCAGTGTGTCAACAATTTTTTTTTTAAATATTGCAGTGAAAACAAAAAGGAAACAAATATTTATTCAAGCCTGAAATAGGTAATCTAATTTCTTACATAAATTGTAACCATATAAAATAAGTTAAAGAAAAAATCTATTTTCCCAAATTAGTGTACTTATTAAGCTTAGCTTAGAGTCTGGTGCAAGATAACAAGTGTAATGCACCCAGTGAGAAACAAACTTACTACAGTAATAATGGTCAAGCAAGATTAACTTGCTAACCACTACAACACAGCAAGCTACCCTACCCAGGAAAAATACCTTTATTAACAGATAAATAAGATTTAAATATATAAACATATAATGCCATTTGGTGTTGTAACTTTACCATAGGTTTTCTTGAACATAGCAAATTTTAAAGAAATAAAAAAAAATAAGTGTCATCACAGTATTTCTTCAGTTATCTGTACCTTGATTATCTGGACAAGATATGAAATCAAAAATTGAAATCTGAACATTTTTCTATTATATGAACTAAAACCACTTTAATAATGCATCACAGACAAGCAATTCAAGAATTGAGAAGACCATGTTTTTATCAAGCAATTTGCAGTGTTAAATATTGCTATAAATGAAGCAGAAATAAATGACCATTTCAATGCAGATGGCCCTGAAAATAAACAACTAAGTGACCAGGATATTGTTGAACTTATAATGCAGTATAATTGGGTTGAAGACCACTGGCACCTCATAACCAGTTGCATTGGATAGATGGAGTTCATCAATCTAGGAATGCAGTCCATCTTGTGGAAGGAAAACCCTGCTTTTAAACCTCTGCAGCCTTAGAATTGCACCCAAACATAAATAGACTATAGAAGTAAATCCAAACAAAAAATCCAGAATGGAGCCCAAAAGGCAGTTGGCTGTTACCATTGAAAACCTTCTAGGAACTCCTGCAGTCAAGTGACTGCAAATGCAATACCATGTATTCCTTTGGATCTTTTTAGTACAGCTGACAAGGTAGGGGGGGCCTGGGCAGAACACAGCCTCCATATGCCATTGCCCAGGCCTGCACCCTGTCGAGGTCCTTCAGTCTCACAACAAAAGGACTGAATCTTGATCAAACAGGTGCTACCTTTACCTTACATGGTAAAGGCCTACGAACCATGCCACAAAATGGTGAAGAAGCAAAGAATAATTTTTTCTTTTTTAAACTAATGCTCACCTAATATAAGGCCCAAGTGCCACTGAAAGTAGAAGGTTACTGTGTGAACTTATATTTGCATAGGAAAAATTGAGCATTAGGAGTATAGAGCTAAAGCAGACTTTAGAAGGAACCAGAAACAAGTGATAAGCCTCTACTCCTGTTAAAAAAATTGAGGATATTGCCAATGTTGATGTTCAACATCCCCAATGCTCAATTTTAAACACGGAGACAATTATTGTCTTTGACAAATGTTTAAGTCAGGTAGGACTCAGAAAAGGACTTTTTTCCTCATTCTTTTTCCATAATTTAGGTATTTAATTATCCAGACAAATTTTTTCAACACCTCCTCCAACATGCCTGGATAATTGAGGAAGTACTGAATGAAAGAAAAATGAAAAAAAATTTAAATATTTCACCTGTTTGCATTTTCTCTTCTGATCCCCAATCTGTAATTTTCTTGCCCAAGTTGACTAAAAGGGCAAACCGCTCATCAGCCAAGGTAGACAGCAAACTTTCAACTTCTTTTTTACGTTCTTTGTCTTTCATACGATCATTCTTCAACACAGCTAGGACTTCATCTGCCGCTCCACACAGAACATCTCGTGGCTGGTAAGAAAAGATTTAAATATGTCTAGCTTCAAAATGACAACCTTAACATGACTGGTGTTCAACAGTAACCAATGACCAAAAATAATTAAAAAAAAATTTAGTCTATCCTCTTCATAAAAAAATAAGCATTTTGACGATAAAATTTTGTTTTCATAAACTTTGGCGTCTTTTTCATCAGACTATGCTCTATGTTTTAGCGATTCCGTGGAGTGACTTAGGTTAAAAAACCCAGGTTGTTTATGTGTGTGTGTGTTCCTTTATATATGAAATAATGAAAATACTGCCAGATCAGTCATACCAAGGATTGATTCCTCATTTCTTATAAATCTTATAACTCCCACTTTCTGGAGCGATTTGCATTGCTTTTTAGGTTTTCTTCGGCGCCAAAATGAATATGAAACTTTTATAAGATGTAAATTAAATTTCAAATAGTTGAAAAAAAAAAAAAAAAAAAAACATACAGTAAATCAGCAACAGCTCTATCATTTTCTTTTTGCTTCTTTAGATATACATTTTTCGAGCCTTTTTAAAAGAAACATAATATTCTAATGAAACAATTTTTAATATCCACCATAAAACCAGTTATTAATTATAATATTAAAATATAAAGCCAATATTAATTATAGATTTCTAATAAATTTTATTTTTTCAATACAATTTTAAGTACTGATTTCTACCTGTAACCAGTACATTGGGTAGAAAATTGGATAATGGGTATTAATCAGTTAAGGTGCAAACAAGACTATTCTTTTGTAGGTATTTACAGACCAACATTCTATGGCCTCTTCCACTTTCCTACAATGATCATACAGAAAGTCTATAAAAGAACTGGTAACAATGATTTGAATAAGAAAACACTCTCACCTGATCTCCAAGAGCTGCTTGTATGAAGCTAAGCAAAACTTCATATGTCTGTCTGGTCTCTTGGGTTTTTGGTCGGTACATAATGCCTACCATGTCATTAATGCCCTCAGACAACAGGGTGGTACCCTTCATTTTCATCACCTCTCTTTGGGCCTCATCTCTCTTTTTCCGTCTTTAAAAAACATACCAAAAACAGGAGAGAAATTTTAAATAAAAAATAAAATAATTTTCAAATGGAATTAGAAACAAAGAGATAGACATAAAGTAAAATCAAACTCACTTACCCTGTCCAAAAATGTCAACACTGGTATCTATATCAAATGATTAATAGAGTAGTTGATAAGTATTCTTATGAGACATACTATCTACTAGCTTTTAATGACTTAATACTAAATAGTTTCATACAACCAACATTTCCAACTACTATGTTACATTAAGTGATTACACATACTTGAGGAGATACACCTGCTTGTTTAAAACAATGAAACTGTCTACCAGCCTTGAGACTGAAAGTCTTCATAAAGAAAATGCTTTCTAGCAGGAATTGAAACTTTATAACCCTTGTAATGTGGGAAACTGCTTTAAAGCTAAGTGTGCTTTACCGTTGTATATGTGCTGATGGTGTAATGATTAGTGGCTCACAACAAGAAATAGGCAAACTGTGTTTGAATCCCAGTTGAGTTCATTACATTTTCTTTCATGAAAATACCCTTGGGAAAGGTATGAATCCATCTCTTCTCCCTCCAGCTATGGGTTAAATCAGAGGGTAGAGTAGGTTCGTTAGCCTTGGTAGGCAACCAAGTCTAGAAAGACAATTCTGAATTCAAGACCACAATGCTAGCAATTCCATCTCGTAAAATCCTACTTGCTCTGGAAACCAAAGCAGTACTGCCTAGCACTATGAGGCTGTAGCCCAATACTCCACAGAAGTATGTACAGGACATGAGTAATGCTTTACCATTAAGCTACCAAAAGCCATTACAGCAAAGCAAGCCTCACTTACCATAGGTATTAAGGTATAACTAGTCAATCACTGTCCCAACTTGTATGTGAGAGATACCAAGAGTTGTTACAGAGAGAATATGAAAAATTATAACAAAGTGGCATCTTTTTTTTTTTTTTAATCATTTCACGCCAAGCAATGTGATAATGCCACTAAGATGAAAGGGGGTTGTGTGAAAGAGAATAAGAAGATTTTAGAAGGAATCAGAAACCCAATCCTAAACAGGAAATAAATCTCTACTTCTGTTCAAAGGACAGGCCAGCTCATTCACTACAAAACAAATGCCAAAACAAAATGCATACTGCTATTTGCTCAAACACAATAAAGAATAAATTAAACACAAAACTCAAAAAATAGATTGCTGGTGGATTACATTAAGAGGAAAGAAAAATTCTCCTGTATCTTACAAGCTAGAGACAAAAATTTGTTGTCCTCTTTATAAACTGAAGGGTCAATATCAGAAGAAATTAAGGCTAAAGTTATAACAAATACCAACACATATTTATGATAACATGTAATGCAACTAAATCAAAATAAGTCATAAACTAAAGGCCTTTTCCTACAGAAAAGGCTAAGTATTAAAATATTAAGAGAGAAAAAAAAAAAATAGAAACTACAAAGATTTTGAAAAAGAAACTCATCAGAACCTTGTTAATTTCAAAAAAAGTTTATTGCAACAATTATAAAAATAAATTTACATACAAAGTTTATCTTAAAAAAAAAAAAAAAATACCCACTTGACTTTGCGTTCTTCCATTTGTGGTGGTTTTGTTCTTTTAGATTTGTCTCCCATCCTCGTTCCCTCAATTTTGCCCACGAGGGACATAACCTCTCCAGTAGCTTCATCTCTGGCTCGACGGTCAATAAGCGTCCGATCAGCTTGGAGTACAAGATTAGAGTTCTGGAAAAATAACGTGCAGAAAGTGATTATTCACAGTAAATTTTAACATTAATCTTAGGTAAGGTTAAGCATTTAGAGATACTCAAAAAACTATAGTCGTGCACTGAGAGATATAATAATATCATCTCTTTATCTTTCATACCCAAGTGTATGTTTGGAACCACTGTAAATAAAAAAGAAACATTTTTCATGAATTGCTTATTTCAAGTAACTTCTAAATATTTAACTATTTTTTCTGAACTTCTAACGAAAATAGAAATAATAATAAAAAATAAAAGTACTAAAAACTAATACACTGAACTGTCAAAAAAATTAGACACTGCTACCTATTCTTGTGTACTAACTCCAAGTGCCAAAACCATTACTTATTCCCTTAAATTTTCTCCTAGTATGGTGCTTTTTATTTTCATCTTTTTTTCTGTATAGAACGCTTATAATTTTTCAAATAATTTTCTCTAATTATTTTATTACAGAAACCAAAACTTCTCGGCAAAACATTCATTTTAAACAGCACACTTATAGTATAAGTTGACAAATTTCCACCAGCATGACTATTCCAGACTGTCCTTTGCCTGAATAAAGGTGACATGATATGGAACCTACAAAATGCTGGAGTCTTTGCATGGAGACATATATATATATATATATATATATATATATATATATATATATAAACTTTACAATTGAATTATTTATACCCTTAGTAAATGACCATTTTCTCCGTCGAATTTTAAAATTAAAATTCATAGGTGAAAATGGTCACTTACTAAAGGTATTGTAATTACAATTGTAAAGTAAATTTGCTCTGTTTATTGTGAATAAACATAGAGCGCTCTTTTGCAAGTCTGTTTTAACATATTTCAAATTCTATGTTGTGTTAATAGGACTCGCCTGGATTATACCAACAGATTACTATATATATATATATATATATATATATATAATGTCCATGGCTCTTCATAACAGATTTGTGCTTATTGGATGGTTATTTAGTGATTTCTGCAACATATTCCATACATGCTCAATGGGATTTAAATCTGGTGAGCATGATATCAAAGTACCTGAACATCAGCCAAGTGTTACTGGAACCACAGTCTCATATCACCCATACACAATGGAGTGATGAAAGATTGCATTATCCTGCTTGAACTGGTTAACATGGCAATACTAGGGATATCAATCGTCTGCAACAAGATCTTTCTATGTCACACCTGTTAAGACGGATTCCAATTTCACCAGTGGCTCTTCCAAATTCCAATAGGACCTACTCCATACCATTCCAGAACCATCACTAGTTTGCTGATTGGTTAAATCACTGGTTTCCAAACGCCACCTTCTTGGCCCCCAAGCCATATCCCTAGCATCCCCTCCCACACCCATATAAAGATACTTATTTCTTCATGTTAGATATACTGCAAATTCAAAACTAATCTAACACTAAATACACATATGTATTTCAGCTTTTCTTAGATGCCATTAGATATAATATCAATATCACCAAATAAACATCTGTGACCATATTGCTATACCTCCAAACCTACAGTATTGGCTCCTGCTGATATCAATTTTTTGATCTGGCTGGCATATGATGTGTCCTATTCAGATAATGTCAACAAGATACAAACAAGTGTTCAAACTTATCTTTGGACAACAAAATCCATAAATTTGTGTATAATTTTTATGTTAATTTTTTTTTCTTTATAAAGCATATGTGTTCCTTAAAAGTAAGCAACTTAGATTGTCATGTAGATTTCATAAAAATAATATATATTAATTGATGTCACATTAGGAATCATATAACTCATTAAGATTGTAGGGGCAGCACATGTACTGTAGCTGTAACAACAGTGGGTGTGTCTAGGATAAGACAGATTGACATCCCTCTTCAGACTGCCTTTGAATACAGTTTCCCTTCTTCTAAAATGATCACCCAAGGCTAGAGATCCCAGTCTACTCTGCTATTTAACTCATATTGGATGCAATAATGCATAAAAATGTTTCAAAATTAATAAAAACTGATCTGATTGTTTTCACATGAATCTAAAAGTCATCATGCTAAAAATAAAATTCTACTGAGAATCTAAAAGTCATTGATTCTTCAAAATTCATCCTCTTTCTTGCTTCAAAACAAGTCAAGCATGATATAATTCTAATACACTGCTAGATATGATGATAAATCATCAACACTTACAGACAAGGAAAGAATTCAAATGCTAAACTGAAAACATGTTTTGAACTCCTATTCTTAGAGGCAAAAATTCTTTATCCAATAAAGTTTACCATGGTACAAACTGGCAAATATCCATCCAACTGAATTACTTTATTCTCTCTTTTCTGCATTTACTACCAACATTATCAGTGGGTGAAAGAAAAGCGAATAAAAATAAACTTTGAACAGGGAACACAGATGATGGAAATATTGCTGAATTCCCTGAACTTACCTCTCTCTCATATAAAAATAAATGTGTGTGATGTATGCATATTTAAATAACAACAGGTACAAAGAGACTGGGGTCAATCAGAACTTGTCAAGTGAAGTTGATCAGTGGTTTCTAAAACAGGAGATTTATAGAAGTTTCGCTTTTATGTAGCTTTCAGTTATTAAATAAAGCTACTACTGCCACTACACAGACTAACTGGCAATTTCAAAAGTCAAGTAACAATTTTACAAAACTCAAGCTTCTACTTGATTCATATATATTCAATTCTCAAATCATCAGCTAACTGTAACAAACACAACCACACATTGTAAGCAAATGTGATATATTTGCACAAGTACAGAAATCAATGCAATTTAGAATATTTGTAGTTAAATTTGTAAATATAGCCATAATATGAACATATAGTTTACATATTTACTAATTTTTTGTTTCATATCTCTTAAGAAACATTAACAATTTTTCTTTGTGCCACGTCCCTTCAGGATGTTGGTGATCATGGCTCTCCACAATTTCCTATCCTTTCTTGTTCTTAGTAAATTTTGTCTTTTTGCGATCTCCCCTATGGGCAGTTTTCCTCTGTACCTCTAACCTTTAATCTATTCTGTGAGTGTCAAATTTTCCAAGCCTTCTTTCCTTATTATGTGCCCAAGAAATTTCAACTTTCTCTTTCTGATGTTAAGTATGTGTCCTTTTTGTCTCCATTTTATCTAAAATGTTATCATTGTTCACATGTTCAGTCCATGATATTCTCAGCATCCTTCTGCAGAACAATATTTCTGTGGTGAGATTGTCCAGTATTCACTGCCATATAGGAGGACCACCATTATATAAAAGCAAGTACTCTTTTCTATGTTCCTAATGAAATTTTCCTGTTTTTTAATACTTTGCTTAGCTTTCACTATCCCTATTCATATTCCGATTTCAGTGTCACACTTTCCATCCTCTGTTAAAACAATTCAGATATTTAAACTGTTAAACTTGCTTAATTTTGATATCTCCAAATTGTAATTTACATGTTGGGCTGTTTCTTTTACTGACAACCATACATTGTCTTCATGCAACTGATTTGTGTCCTTTCTTCTCACTTTCCTTCACTACTTTCTGTAGATCTTGTAGTTTCAATCGTCATTAAAAACCTATATTAAACTATTATTAAATACAACACCACCTATGGCCAACCTATGAATTAGTCTGACAATCACGCAAAATCCAAATGCTTGCATGTAATTTTGTGTAGATTAAAGACTATCAGTTACCAGAAAAATTGGTAGTGCACCTGTAAGTGTTTACTTTAAATCTTTCAAGTATAGAAAATGTTTTGATTATGCAAATAATTGTAATTGGTATCTTTAAGCAACAAAAAAAAAAAGTGAGCGACTGAAGAATTCTGTTCCAATTTTTTTTTTTTGAGAATTATTAAATTCTGATACAACACAAATGAATTTTGATGAAGGCCAAAATAGGGAGACTACATTTCTAAATAAAATTTTAAAATTTAAATTGAAAATATCTTTTCTTCAGTAGTTATCTAAAAATGACATCAATTCATGAAATTCTTTTTTTTCTCTTTAAAGGTGAGAGTAAATGTAATGTTTGTTTGATATGGTTGATTATAAGGCTTCTTTTTTCTTTAATATATCTGAATTACCAAGATTGTTCTTGAGAAAGACAACCAAATAGTTTCCTGTTGCCTTCTCCACGTTTCTCAGATCTACGTTTCTGTTGTTGTATTATTTTTCTTCTTAAACAGACTCAGTTAACTTTAGGTTCGTCACTTTATGTGTTATTGACTCTATGGTGAGGGAGAATTTAAAATTCAGAATCAAATCAGTAAAAACTACAATTTTCTTAAACTTGAGTCTATATGGAAATTTAGCAAATAACCGAAAGAAAGTTAAAAAAAAAAATATGATTTCTCTTTCTTTATGTATACTTTTTAGTAGAAAAAACGCATTTTTTAAAAGCTCTTTTAACTGCACAGTTTATTAGACTCGAATTTTAAAAGCCAGCAAACAATAAATAAAAAATGAATGCAAAAAATATCTCTAATCTCTAAAAAAGTTCGTGAAAATTATTTGGAAAAATAAATGACTTCCTGCAAACGGAAGAATTTTTTTGTTTTTATGTTGTACAAAAAAAAACAAAAAAAAAAACGAAATAATCTTTTCTTCGTCTATAAACTTTTACGGTCATAACTTGGACGTTTTATTAAATATTTAATGTCCAATAAAATTTTATATCCTTTCAATAATTTATTGATAATTTTTTGTAATGATGCAAAAAACATCTATACTACGGAAGTTTTAAAATTATAGACTAGACACAAAATAAAAAGTAATAAAAATTGCAGATAACCCAGAGATAGTTGGTTATTTTAATAAATAAAATGAACATTTTTTTTTTTTTTTTTTTGCAACAGTGAAAACTTAGGAACGTTTTTGAAAAACACCAACAGACAATAAGTTTCAATTCCACTAATCTCCAGTATTTACACATGGAAAAAAATGTACTATAAACACTAATCAAGTCTTTAGAAAAACAGAACATCAGTAACTGATTCATTTACTCGTGAAACTCTTTTCTAAATAAAAATCTACTGGGAATTGGATCTTTTTCTTATGTTACGCAATATGAGACAGAGTAAAAAATAATTTCCCCGAATGAAATAAAGAAACATGGCTGGTTTATACGGGAGACACGTGCAAACTAAAATTCAGATGAATTAAATATGAACAAGACAAAAATTAAAATGAAATAATTCTTACCGCTTTGTATTCATACTGAAGTGATCTAGCCGCAGCATCCGCCATGTCGACTAAATTATTTGTTGTCCACTTTTTCTGTTAACAACAAAACAACGCAATCAAAACGTTTGTCGACATAAATGGCGGCATCAATAAGCAGAAAATCTGCCGCTTACAGCATAAAAATATCAATTTACTAATAAGTAAGACTAGAACTTTTATTAAAACATAATTTCAGATAAATTATTCCTAATGAAGAGTTATTAAATTCAGCTTTCTATATTCTGATTTCACTTTTTTTTTTTTATTTGATATCATTTGTTAAAATCGTATGCGGCTGCATAAGTTTTTATTCAAACTTCCGTTTATGTGAGTTCTCTTTCTCTGCAATTGATAAATGATCTTTAATAACATTTATATGAATATAAACAATTCTCACATATAAAATCGGATAGGAATAAAGACATATGTAAAGTTCAACATGAGATTTATTTATACAATGCGGTGTTGTTGTTTTTTTCATAAGAAAGTCATATTTATCTAAAATAATAAAATAAGTAATAAATACTTCAATATTAGTTAACTCAATTGTTAACAAAGTAAATGTTCAAATTAAATTACGAAAAAAATTGGTCACAGTCTTGTAACACTCCAGTAAAGTAATCCACAAGTTGTGAAGGTGTTCCTTTTATTTAAGATTTTTATAATGATGTGTTTGTTTAATATAAAGATAAAACTGCACAGCAAAGCACATTTTTCATTAGCACAATATTAAACTACTCAGTTCAATCAGGGCATCAGTTTTTGAGTAATTTCTTAAATATAAATTGGCAAAAAAGTTCTATTTAATCGAGATAACTCCACGTTCTAACGTTTACTTCAGATCCATACTTCTAATATCTCTGCTTAAAATTTTATTTACTATTTTTTTCCTAAATTGCTTATCATTCACTTCACACTCCTTTACTCCTGTTTTTGAAAAGGAGTTGAGGTTTATCCCTTGTTTAGGATTGGGTTTCTGGTTCCCTCTAAAGATTTTTTCAATCTCATTCACTCCCAGTAGCCCCTTGCATCTTAGTGGCATTATCACCTTGCAGGAGTAGATTTTTATCCCTTGTTCCCTATTTAGTATTGGGTTTCTGGTTCCCTCTAAAGATTTTTTCAATCTCATTCACTCCCAGTAGCCCCTTGCATCTTAGTGGCATTATCACCTTGCAGCAGTAGAGGTTTATCCCTTGTTCCCTATTTCGTATTGGGTTTCTGGTTTCTTCTAAAGATTTTTCATTCTCTTTCACTTTCATTATTCACTTTATAGGAATTAAACTATCTATATATTATTTAACCAATGAAATCCCATCAGAAGGTTGGGTTGATAAACAACCATTACAATGGTAAATAATGCCAAAATATTTGCGGATATATTTGTAGACCTACCACGTGTTGTTTTTGGACCATTTAGAAAATAACAATAATAACTCTTTTCACTACACATGCAAATTTGAAAAAAAGATTTTCACAAGCCAGTGTGAAATTATTCTATAAATGATTTGTCATCAAATGGAGATAACTAAAGGCAGTATATAACCAAGTAATAAAGTTTCTTCTAACACAATTTAGTTTCATCCATTCCTCACTCATCAAGCCAGTATTATTTCTTAGGTGATCCACATATGGTTTAGTCAGTCTCCTTTTTTGTTTTCTATGTTCAGAGTCACACATTTACACATGACTATTTACTTAACAGTTCTTCCTTTCTCCTCCATAGGTAGCCATTGAATTGCAGTTTTCTATAGGGTAGTGATTATGTCACACTTTGCTGTTTTCCATAGAGGTCCTTGTTTGTTTTGTATTCTTTCCATGATATACTAAATATAGTCCTAAGCATCTACATATATGTTCTGCCAAGACTATCACTCATCTTCTTTGCTCAAGTTCAGCTCTCAGTACCATAGAGCAGAGGGTGAATCACATTAGAAGGAAATAAACTGAAACAAGGAAATGATTTAAAATGCCTTGCTGCTTGAATTCAGTCAAATGAAAAGGAGATGGAGATCAGAATTGGTCAAGCTTGAAGCACACAAAACAAATATGAAAAAAAATAGGTTATCTCCTCTTGGTTGATAAGAACCCTGTTAGAGAAGATGAATCCAGTTATCTGATAATAATGGGTTAGACCCAAATTTAGGTGTCAAATGCATTTTAGGTCCCAAAGGTGAGAAGCCCTATAGATGACAGATGTGATTGTGTGGTTATTATCATCACCATCACACACATACAGACATACAGATCATACGACAAGCATTCATTGGCTAATCTCCTCAAAACTACCTCGCTGATTGGTCAATTCCAACCAATCAGATTGCCTGCACGCGAGGAATGATATTTCCCGCACACTAAGCTGGGAGCCGATCACATGATACACCACCTTATATAAACAAAACATGAGTAAGCCTTCTCTCTCCATTTTCTCTTTCGTCTCCTTCCTTGCTGCCAAAATGTAACCTTCAAGAACTCTCGTCTTGACCTTGCGGTCAGACGTTAAAGAACATTACCAACATTCACGCAAGTACGAACTCTTAACTCTTCTGAACTCTACCAACTTTTCCAACTCACATTTCCTAACATGCAACAGGAACTTTATTCTTCTAAAACTACAGTTTAATAATCAATTCAACTTCGTGAGCTCCGGTATAAATATTTCCCAAATCTAAGAGATTTAACTCTATCAAACCTTTAGCTTATATGCATGTACATCAAAACAAATAAATTCAAATGTTATGTTTTGAACCATTACGTTCTGTCTTGTATTTTTGCTATGTGCTATTTTAAGTCAAATATAAATTGTATGTGGCCGCCACATTTGATGGTGACATCCAGTGTCTTTGCTTGTCCTTTTCCACGTCATTCCTAATCAAAGTTAAATAAATGTGGTGGGGTCCGCTACATCTGATTGACAATCCTTCACATTTTTATTGCTGACCCGTCATCCGTTTCGCACCTCGCTACAATTGGATGCAGTTTAGCCTAGTCCAAAGAACAGGCAATGCTGGCCATAAGCAAACCTGAATAATACATTGACATGCAGACATTGGAAGAAGAATATCCATACACGCAAGCCACCAATCTGCCACTGGGTGGCATGCCACTAGCATTTACCACTAGTGGCCTGCTGTCAGACTGCCAGCATGTTCCTCTTGGCAATACTACCACCAGCAGACCGCTAGAGGACCACTGACATTACCATCAGCTGCCTGTCAGTGGGCCATTAGCGGCTTGCATGTAGGGATGATCAATTTCAGATAAGTGTTTCACTCAATTTCAAACATTTGGACTCCTTGCAATTCTCTGTTCGCATTTTCATTGTATAATGTATAACTTATATAAAGAATGCTTTTTAAACTGTTCAATTGTTTCATCATTTGTTATGATTCACATAGGGAGTTGCTAATTTTACCGTACAAAATGTAAATTGAATCTACAAAACCATTTGAAAATATAAAGAGAAAAAATAGAAAAAGAGATCTGGTGAGTAAAGGAGGGAAGAAAGAGGGTTTTAATGGCAGATTTGTGAAATTTCAAGTCTCTTATACTTCTTTTTACAAGGTGTTAACGAAAATGACAAGACTCTTACTCAAAATTAATTTTGTAAAGAAACAAAAATTTATTAGTATTACAAAAAATATTTTTCATAATACAAAACTTTTCACAACATTTTCCTTTGTCTTATATCAAGGCAAGTTAACAGTTCTTTGCAAGACAAATCTGTTCTCTCTTAGAAAACAACAGGTCATGAAAAACAAATTTTTCCCTTAACAACATAGGAATTTTAAGAAATCTCTTTTAAAGCACGGGTTCATATAAAGCCAAAAGCAATTTACTTATTTCAAAAAGTTCACAATTCAAAACGTCAAAAGTCAAAGTGGAATGAGAAAGCAGTCTTTTATCATCCCAACTCAGAGTTTTCTCGCCTGGCTAGTCAAGTCCTTTCACAGCAGCAGGCTTTACATGCCTGAGATGGTCATTCCTTTTTCCTCACATCACAGCTTTTTTGCTTGGTGTGGTCTAGCCCATTCTGACTTAGCAGTCAAACTATTCCCTCTTACATAGCAAGCCAGTGACTGCAAGTGGATCAAACAACAACTTCTTAGGGTGTATATACTGTTTTTATCTCCATTAGTTAAAAACTCAAGAATCCCTATCCAATCAAAGTATGCCTGTATGCCTGTTTGCAATTTTAATTTGGCTGTTTTTTGACAACAAAGTCGAACCCATCTTCTGTAAAATTTTACCACCAACTTGGACCTTAATTTTTACACATTTTCCTAATTTTTCATGCAATTTTAAAATTACCATTTCTTATTAAAATAATTTCTATATTAATTTTTACACATTTCCAACATTTTAATTTTTTTTTTCCTCATACAATTTAAATATTACTTCTTTTATTAAAATATAATTTTCATAAATAACTTTGTGCAAAGTTGAGGTTGTCGCGGTCGCCGATTATCCGCTCCTTAGAAAGCCGACCTTGACCTTCACAACTCCCGATCTCGCAGATCTAGGTCAAGCAACATGCGAGAAACCTGACAGCTAGTCCAATATCGTTGATGCCAAACCATACCTAGTGTGCATCTGACTATGCAGAGCCATTCCAAACATCAGCAACCATAGACAGTAATTTATTATCTACGGTCTTCTACTCCCTCTAGCAAGGGAGTACTTGAACAAATCTTTCCAAATATTCTAGGCCTGGATCAAAGTGTAGTACGCTGCCTTTGTGAACTTCCGGTGCTTTTGTCGAGAGTGTTACTCTTCGGCGCGATCCCGTCTCCACGGTCGATCCGCCCTGGAAGGTGTAACACCTCTCTGACCTGCTTCGCCTAGTGATACACACTGGCGCGATCCCGTTTCCGCGGTCGATCCGCCCTGTGGAGTCGTATCACTGTGCTGCCTTGGCCCTGTTTAGGGACTCCGTCTTCGCCTGGTGATACACTTTGGCGCGATCCCGTTTCCGCGGTCGATTCACCCTGTGGAGTCGTGTCACTGTTCTGCCTTGGCCCTGTTTAGGGACTCCGTCTTCGCTATTCGACCGAACCAGCTACATTCGCCGACCAACCCTAAACTACCAGGCCAGATCAACCCTAAACTACCAGGTCAGATCAACCCTAAACTACTGGACCAGACCAACTACATTCGACCGAACCAGCTACGTTCGCCGACCAATCCTAAACTACCGGACCAGATCAACTATATTCGACCGAACCAGCTACGTTCGTCGATCAACCAGTCATACCGGACCCAACACCGATGTAAACATGTTAATAAATTCGACACTTTTGTTCATAACAAAACCTTTGCCTTTGTCCCGTCATTGTCTTGGCTGTTCACATTTATCTACATAAAACCTTGCGAGGGCGACATCCTACTCGGCCCCGCAACAAGGTAAAGAGTGGGTGAAGATTTTGGACTAGTCAAAATATTCAATATGAGCTTAAAAGCTGTCCTATCGGGTGGCATTTAATCTAGATCCTGTGGAGGGCTCTTGATAGGCCCTTCATCACAATAGGTAGGGAGGAGTAGATGTAATAGGAAACAATAAACTACAGAAGAACTCAAAATTGATCACTGCATTTAAGTATTTCATTAATATCTAAGCTTACCTTTTAAAAGTTCAACAATAATTCTTCTGCCTCCACTTAATTAAAAGACAATTTGATGAATGTAGGTTCTTACTTTCCATACAAACAATTATTTTTATTTCATGGGTGACTTTTGCTGGAGTTTGTGATTAATTTAAATTATTCCTGAATTTATTTCCAAGTTATAAAAATTGTTATCACACAAAAAATTTGTCACAAAAAATCACATAAAAAATTATCAGAAACAATTACAGTAATGAAAACTTGGGAATCAAAAATTTATGGATTGCAGGTTTGGATATGGCCTAGAATGTTTTCAATTTGCACATGGAGTCAGATTCCAAATTGGTATATGTTGGGCTATAGCCTCTAGGAGTAAAGTTGAAAATGTGGTACAGTGATACACTGACATTGGTATTTATTATATAGATCAACTATTATTGTACATAATTAAGTTAAAATAAAATTTGGATTTTATAAGAAAACTACCTTATGAAAATTGAGATGGGGGCCACATCATAGATTCAGGAGGAGGGGCACAAGACCTTTGCACTGGCACTGATTCAACCATCTCAGTTCATTTCGACTACTGCCATTGTTGAAGAAGAAGATGAAAGAAGACGAAAAATCCTTAAAAACCTGTTTTCCCTGTTGGAACTCCAAATCTCTAACTTGTTTTTGGATTCAACACTTTTGATATGAGTTGTGAATGTTTTTTTAGTAAATGTTTAATGCTCCTGGGTACATTTGTCCCACAAAAAATATTGGAAGACTCACGTGAATCCAGGGAAAAATAAGAAAGACATGAAATTTAAACAAATAAATATTAACAAATATATTGATAGGACATATTACAAAAAGGAAAAGTGAGAAATTAAATCAAATGTGAAGAGTTCAAAGCAACCTTCTGTATTTGTAGCTGCAGTACTTACATGCTGAGAGGAACAAGAAGAATATATCTTTTTGCTATCAAAGTCATCATGAAGGGAGAAAAATTCTTTGAAATCTTGTGCCAGCTGTAATTATTGTCAGGAGAAAATAATTCAGTATCTTGCTGCTTGTGATTATTGTCAGGGGGTGGATTTGTATGAGTCTAAAGGAAAAATAAGACACAGAATTTAAACAAAGAAATTTTAACAAATATATTGATAAGACATTTTACAAAAGGAAAAATGAGAAATGATGAAACCTTTCGTGTTTGTAGTTGAGGTACTTACATATTGGTAAGAGCAAAAAGAATGTCTTTCCACTATGAAGAGTCCTCAAGAAAGTGATGGATTCATTCAAATCTTACACTGTCTGTAATTATCATCAGGGAGTGGTAATTCAGCAATCAACAGTGTAAACAAAGCCAGTATATTATTTACATTATTTGGACTATTGTTCTCATCTTTGTTTCCATATTTATTAAAACGTTTCAGCTCCGGCCTTCTTCAGGTGGTTGGAATGTCGAACAGAACCCTTTATTTCGCTCACTGGGGTAGACTGTTTTAGTTCCATGTGCCATGTTTAATGGATGTCAGTTATCAGTTATTTCCTGTTAATTTCCCTCTGAAAGTTCTCCACTGCCTTAACCGGGTATTGAACTCACACTCTTTGGGTCCTGTCACTGGATCTAACCAACGTCTTTATCCACTGGGGCCATGTGTCCTTGAGGAGTGAAATAAAGGGTTTCAAGCACTTTCCAAATATGTTACATGCTGTGATTGCCTCCCCTGGTTGCTAACCTCAAGAAATGACCTTCCTGATAAATCAACTATAGTGAGATTTTATATGTTCCTGGCACATTTGACCTGCAAACAGTTTTTGGCAGATATGTGAGTTCAAAGGAAAAATAAGACATAGGATATAAACTGATAAATATTAACAAATATATTGATAGGACATTTTACAAATGGAAAAATGAGAAATGAAATTAAGTGTGAAGAGTCCAAAGCAACCTTTAGTGTCTGTAGTTGAGGTACTTAGATTTTTGCAAGAGCTAAAAGAATACACCTTTTTTGCTATGAAAAGTCACTGAGAAAGAGATGGATTTTTTATGGAACCTTCCATATTTGCCTCTCACCCCTGAGGGAAAATGCACTTTTCTCCCAAATCAACTTCAACCAATCATCACTTCCCTTTTTCAAACTTGACTTCTCATTGGTTAAAAGGACCCAAAATATATAGCAAGTTGCGACAAATCTGTTTTCCCACTCACCTATCTGGAGCCGGTTTGAAATCCAAAAAAATAAATAAATAGGATCATTTCACTTGATTCAGGCAGTCAGTAACTAAGTTGTGAGAGATACCAACAAACTCCACGCGTGCCAGCACACTGACTCAACAACCACCACGTGCACCGACATATTGACTCAGCAACCACCACTCTCTCTCTCAGCAACTCAACACAACCCACACAGCTATTGCTGCACGAAGATACTTAAATTACAATTGACTAAAAAAGTGACATTACCACTATGACATAGTAATTGTACATTTAATCAACCTCAGCATACCAGTCAGTAACTAAGTCTTTGAGAGATGCCAACTCCACACGCACCAGCACACTGACTCAACAACCACCACTCTCTCTCTCTCAGCAGCTCAACACAACTCAGAATGTCTTGCTGTGTGAATTGACCCAACTTACAATTTACTAGAAAAAGTGACATTATCACTACTGAAGTAGTAATTGTATTTAGTCAACTTACCATATCAATCAAAGGCACATAATTTCTTATGACTTTAAACAATATTTACAATTGTCACGCACATACACACTAATATCTGAACCCACACAAGTGACATTTCACCTTGCAAAAAGCAAACTGTTTTAATTTCATAGACAAGCTTTCATACGCCAAATCACTGCATGGTCACTCCTTACAATTTTATCTCACTTATCACATTGAACAAACAATCTTAAAATTCACTTGTGTATATCAAACGTATATAAATGCATGTTATTTGTTGAAATCTGTAACTATGTTGTTTCTCCTTGATCTCTTCAATTGAATTGTCTTCAAATGTTTATTTATTTTATTTGTGGTGGATGAATGTTTAACAAACACACACATTTTTAAGCCTTCACACAATTACACCTTCTGATACATCCAATTAGCTCAAATTCCGCAACACTTTCAAATCTCACACTGCCGTAATTATCATTAGGTGGTGGTAATTCAAAATCTCGCCACCAGTGATTATCATGAGGGAGCAGTAAACCAACAGAATTTTAGTTCAGTACAGGTAGATCCACAAGTATATAAAGTTCATTGAAGTTCAATAGAAACAAGCTTTCTGACCAACTTTCTACATTGATGCACTGAAGTGAAGGCAATGTACACTTACAGAGTCTAGTAAGTTAATTACCAAGATGGGTATAGAAAGACTTACAAAATATAATTTATGTTTTACTTAGAGTTACTATTCTTCTTCTTTCTTTTAGTTATGTTAATTTTTATATATTTTCCAGTTGGTTAATGATAGGAGTGTGTTAAACAATATTTAAAAATGATGGTTCACCTTGTACTCATTGTTGTGGGCTTCAACACTTTTGATAAGATTTTTATGCTCCTGTTACATTTGATGCACAGTGAGTCCAAAGGCATAGAATTTAAACCAAGAAATTTTAACAAGTATATTGATAGGAATATTTTACAAAAGAAAAATGAGAAATTAAATTGAATGTGAAGAGTTCAAAGCAATCTTCTGTATTTGTAGTTGTGGTACTTACATGTTGGGATGAACGAAAAGATATACATCTTTTCACTATCAAAGTCATCATGAAGAAAGAAAAATTATTTGAAATCTTCCTCCAGCTGTAATTATCATCAGGAGGCAATAATTCAATATCTCGTTGCTTGTGATTATTGTCAGTGAGTGGAACTCCAATAAACTCAAGCAAAAGTGCTCACTTTAGCATCCACAGCTCATATGACAAAAACATACCTTAATTTTCTCCAGATGTGTGAACCCATTTCCAGAATACTTTCCAAAAATAACAGGGTCATGAAACATATTTTTTCAACCAATCAGAAAAAGCTAATCCAGTGACTCACTATAATGCCAATGCTGATTTTACCCAAAAAGAGAGATCTGACCAAGTTGGCATTAGTGACAGACCCCACAGCAAGCAGGCTTAACTGGGCTAGAAAAACTACACATCTGCCCAGACCATCAGCAGCAATACCAAGACACTTCTATCAACCAGCAGCAGAGACTAAGTCTCAACTATGTATGCATGTTGATTTTCTTCACATGTCTATCTCAACTGCTACCTTGAGTTATACCCTGAACAGGCTCTCAGTCTCCCACAACTGATATACGATACCCCAGAATCAGCAAACAATGAATCCTTGTAGATCACAGGAAATAGAAACAGTTATCTCAGCCACATCTTATCTCCATTTGTTGTTCTGTCATTTCCACTTTTTTCCTTGTTATTGGTGAGGCTGCTGTTACAATCTCATATATTCAAATGACTAAACCAATGAGATTTTATCTCATATCTGAAAATGTCTAAACCAATGAGATTTTATCTGATATCTGCAAATGTCTGTCATGAAAATTGAATATTTTATCTAAAAACCAGCATCATCTGAGATACAAAAAAATTTTGTTAGAAAGTAATCTAAAGTAATTAAAAACAATAGTTAATGAAAAAAGTGTAGATAAATAAATATTATAATAGTCTAGGTTTGTCTTTTACACTTACTTTTGGGAGAAGTGTATTTAAAAGAAAGCCAAATAGTTAATAAGAAAAATAAAAATTGATGTACTACATTTGTCTATGAAATTAAGTTTTTAAATTTACAATTGGCTCAAAATGAACTGCCAGAAATAATTTGGTAAAAGGTTAACTGTTTGCAATTTGTTTTTCATGTTTGAAAAATATATACTCTCCAATCAAAAGGTTGGCTTTCACCAATGTAAATTTAAGTCCTGTTTGGTGCCTCTTCAAAGATATATAAGAAGACAGGTCAATGGAGAACTTTAGAAGGTAATGAAAATTTCAACCAGACAGTTGTAGTAGACTGTGGATTTAAATGTTGTTAAATTAGGTACACGTGCATTTATTCCTGCTAGAAGAAGTCCACTACAAGAACATAGCGGACTCAGAGATTGAATCCACCTTAAATAAGTGTTAAGAAAACTAACAAGACTAATATATATATATATATATATATATATATATATATATCAACAAATATATGTATTAAACAACAAAATTTACAATGGACATAGACACAAACATTTGTGTTTGTATGTGAATATAAAGAGTTTGTATTTTGGTGAATGTTCGTACATACATGCATGTGTGTTTCATGGTGTTTTCCCACAAGTGGGCAAAAAGCAGATCTCTGCGAGAGATCACATTTTGTAAATGTGTCTGCTGAAATGCAAAGTAGACAAGAACTAGGCAAGTATTTATAGTGTAGGGAGAGCATGCCCTAGTGAACAATCAGGAAATTAAGGAGGAGTTAACTCTGACACGGTATTAAAATTTTCAACCAGAAGGTGTAATAATTTTCAAGAGGAAGGTAATGAAAATTTTGAAGAAGTTAGAAGACAATGAGACATGAAAATTTCCACCCAAAAGCATAAAAATATGGTTCCAAGATGAAAAGCTACATTGCGCTGTCACCTGTGGATGAGCTGAGCTGTTACTCACAGAAAAAGCAAATGAAGAAAAGAAGTGAATCATATAAAAACTGTGAATCAAATGGTGTTCTCGATAAAGAACAATTTTTTAAAAAGTCTTAGTGATGCAAGTGAATTTTGCCAAAGCTCTCTCTGTTTTTTGTCTTTCAGGTGAGTGTATCTTTTATAAAAGTGTTTTTAATGTTTCTTGTACCTTCTCAAAGTTTTTTTTTTATTATTGGAAGTTTGAATTGTATATCTTTTTAAGAGCCTATAGTTCTTTATATTGAACTGGTTATCTTGCCTTATTAATTATAAGATGCACAAATTTTTGTTCAAGCCTTTTTTGTAAAAATTGTATTTTTGTACATTGTTTTTTACATCTCTGTAATAAATGTTTGTTCATTTCAAATTTCACATTGGAATTTCAAGTCTTGTTTGTTTTCTTGTTTATTATGCACCTTTGTAATGATGATCATCATCACACACATAAATACATACTTACACAAATTCAAATTATATAACAACAAGCATTCATTGGATAATAAATCAACACTACTGTGTAATGGACAATTTATAAATCGCAGCTATGTGACAATTTTATAATCACTATATTTTCATGTAGTCGATTTTGTGCACTTTTGGGAGAATCGGATCCTAAGAGCCTTCTTAGCTTAGTAAATATTTCCAGGAAATATCAGCTTCTAATTGGTCAATAAACACACAAATGGACATTGCAATCCACCCATGCACAATATATTTTTCCAGCACGTGACTAAGTCAAGTTTCCTGCTAAGGCACTGTGAGCCTGTCACATGATTACATTATCTATAAATAGCAAACACGAGTTTGCCTTTTTCTCTTTTTTCTCTATTCTTACTGCAAAATGTAGTCCCAGAAAATTATCATCTCGACCATGCAGTCAGATGTTAAATAATATTTCACGCATTCATGTACGTACGAACTCTTACGAACTTTTCCAAAATATGAATATTCACCAAAATACGAACGTTCACACACACACAAATGTTCACACACAAACACAATGTTAACTGTCTATGTGCTTTATAGATGTTTTGTTTAATACATATATTTGTTTATATATACATATATATCGGTCTTGTTTGTTTGTCTTCTTTATCTTCAGTTGGACTTAATTCAAGTCCAACATTCTCTTGTATCTAAACCTTCTTCTAGCAGGAAATTTAAATGCATGTATTTTCTTTTCATCTTCACCCCCCCCCGGACCTCTACACCTTATTCTACAATTAGTATAAGAGAGGTGATGTTTTTTTTTCTTGCTAAAATTTCCTTTTATGTATGTCTACACCTACAAAATGATATAAATCAAAGTAAGCAGGCTGTCAACTCAGACTTTTAATAGCCAGGAAAATAATTTTATGGTTGGCTACATGTTACTCGGTATCCAAATGTCCCTTGGGAATATAGTAACTGACAAGATTAGGAATCTATTTCTTCAGGTTGAGATTTTCATACCTTCTGGTCTCTTCAAAAGTTTCAGATTCTTGTCAAAAGTTTCTACACTTTCTGGCTGAAAATTATTATACATTCTAGTCAACATTTTCATTACATTCTGTCTTCTATATCTTCAAAAGATGGGTCTCAACTTTTAAATTTATATGAGTAGGAGACACGCTTTTGATTGGACAATAAATACAAAGGTGTATATCTTTTTCAAATTTGAAAAAGAAATCACAAACCGTCCACCTTGACCAAATTATTTTTGGTGGTTCGTTTTGATCCACTTCTATATTTAGAAACTAATGCATCACATGAAGTTTATTAATTAATAACTGTCTTTTTGTTTATTAATTAATAACTGTCTTTTTGTTTTAAACACTTCTCTTAAAAGACAAACCTAGACTATTATAATATTTATAATATTTTTATATTACTTACTAATAAAAAAAAATAATACTTCACATTTTAAATATTCAGGATAATTTTTGCCTGGATTCTGAGATAAGGAATTTATCATTATTTACAGATAGGCTAATATCCTTATCTTTTTAATAATAGTGAAATCAGAAGAAAAAGAATGCTACATTTTATGATTTTAGAAGGTGATTATTTATTTGGTTTAAGTGACTTGCAGCTTTTTAAAATATTTCAGCAGTATTAAAATGCATTTTTTTTTATATATAAATCGTTAATTCGTTTTTTTTTTTATATAAATTTGCTATATATATATATATATATATATAAAGTATGAAACTGTAGTGTGTGGTGTGGTCAAACAAGATTGGACTATGTATGAATAGTAATCATTCATAAAAAGAATCAATAAGGAAGTTTAAACTTTCCGGAAGTGACGTGAGTGAGGAAAGCCCTACCCAGAATTCCATATCCTGTGCCCTTCTCTAATAGAGTAATACAACTGCTCCACGGCATTTGTGGCGCGGGCAAATATGTCCAAACGTCGGATTGATGTTGGTGATTCCTCCTCTTCTAAGAGGGGAAGGTAAGCCTATAAATTTCTTTTCTGCTTTTTAAAATAAATATATGTTTTTATTTTTCTCTCATGAAGAACTTGGTTATTAAGGAAGAAGAAAAAAAAAAAAAAACAGACGTTGTCTTTCGATGCTCTGTTTAGCGACAAAGATGGCTGAATTAGTGTGAAAAATTAAAAGGTTGGTCATAAAATCGGGGAACAGTTTGGTGAATTCCTCAATGAGGAATTCCCACGCAAATAAATAGGAGTTGCTATTTTGGAGTCTGTGAAAGGGCATTTTGATTACTAGAAAGTGAATACGAACGTGTATTTCTCGTTAAAAGCCAGTATCACGTGTTTGGCAATTCGTTTTTGTCTCGGCAGTCCCCGATTTTATGACCACTTTAAATCATTTTTTCCCCCCATTTTTTTTTTTTTTTCTTTTAACTTGAAAAAATTTTGAGGCATTTAATGCATTTTCCCCACACCATTTTTGATCCCTTTTTTTTTTTTTCATCATCACGCTATTTAGACTTATAAAATATTGGCAAGTAATTTTCACTATTGGAAAAAAAAAGGCTATAAAAAAAAAAAAAAAAAACTTCTTTAAAATGGAAAAAAGATTTAAATTTCCTTGTTTGTCTCTGGTGGTGTTTTTCTTTTTAGATTTGTTTATTCTTGCTTGAGTTAATGAGTATTTGTTTAATGTCTAGTAAACAACAAACACTTCTCCCCGTTGTCCTATTTTAAAGTATTTTTATTTAAAATGCCATTTGCCGATTTCTTTTCCGCTCTCGTGAATATATTTAAATTTGTATGATCGAAATAAAATAAATTCACCAAAAAGTATTTTCACCTTTTTCATGATTTTAAAGTACCGCAAAAATGACTTTTTATAAATTTAATCCGTTATTTCTTATTTCATTTAGAATTTATATTTATAATTAAATTACATAATTTTTCCGATAACTTGGGCACCATATTTTCTTTTTTCCTTGTCCAAGATTTAAAAGAAAACCATTTTTATTGTGGTTCCTTATCAATTTTTTTCTGTTGTTAAAAGAAAAATGTGAATTCTTTGTATTAAAAATTCAATATATTTTGTATTATTTTGAAAGTGGTTGTCAAGAATTTGTTACTCAGACGTGACCTATTTTTCTCTGTTCATAATATAAGTATGTCAAATTTCTTTCCTTCATCTGTGTTTGACTCCACGTGTCTTTCATTTATATCTATTGGTCCACTTCGGAATTCTCTTATTGTTTTTTCCTCAGTTAAACCTTCGTATTTCTCGTTTAGTGCTTCAGACTATTTCTGCTGTCTAAAAATCACCGATTTACCGCCCTTACATTCCCTTTATTTCTTTTAACTAAGCTCATATTCCAGGTTCTTTGGAGATAATTATGCAGAAATCGTTTGAGCGGTAATACGAAATAAAAACAGTGTGAAACGTCAAACCCCTATTCACTTATTCCCATCCTATTGAAAGGTGGGAATGTGTTACTAAAAGTCAAAACATTTCTACTCGTCTGTACTGACTGAAACTACCTTCTTATGAATCGAAGTATATCCATGCATTTTTCTTGATCAGCTACAGGGAAAATAAAATCGGACGTTGTTTTTATTTTAATTTTCTTTATCCTAACGCATGACCCTAAAAATTAAACGTAGGTTCTGGGAAATGTGAGAGAAATAAAAAATCTGTTTGACGTGTAGAAATCTTTGAAGCGCTCAACTTAATCAGTTATGTTTTATTTCTTAACAATTACAACCACATGTCTTTAAAACGTGAATGTACTGACTGAACCTATAGTTTATTTTGTCTGCACCATCGATCTAGTCGGCATGGGCATTTAAAAGATCAATAATTCACACTTAGTATTCTTCGTACGTACATGAGAACTGAAATCAGCTAATTTTAATTTTTGCCCTATTTCTACCAGAAATCATTTTCTTAGCCTAATATTGCATTTTTTGATTAAAAAAGTCAGCAACAATTTTTTTTTATTGTTTATCCATGCCATTCCTTTTGAGGCTTAAAAAATTAAATCCACACCGAAGAAAAGTTTGTATCGCCTTTTGGCAGGGTTATTTTTATTTACTTGTGTTTTTTTTTTTTTTTATGCTTTTTAGAAATTAAACCAAAATGCTAAAAATCAGTATACCATGACGAAAACATACTCCAAAATATAATGAAAATAGTAATATCGTCAAAATCGATGTTTGTGTCAACGTATATTTAATTTTTTTTTTTTTTTAACAAATATTTAATTTTCTTTGTTTTCCCCTCCATGATTTTATGAAAATTTGAAAAATTCAACGTGGTAACTTTTTTTTTATCGACTAGTGTTTCACTATTTTGATAAAAAAAAAAAAAGCTTACCGTGATGAAAGAGCTCCAAACATAAAATATTTTTATCGTTTAAAGGTCAAAGTATAATTTTTTTTTTAAATCCTTCCTAACACGTCCGAAATTTTAGTAAATTTTTTTTTTTTTTTTTTTTGAGCCAGTAAAATTACCATAATATCGATCATTTCCGCCATTTTTGGCAACTTTGTAACAAAAGTGAAATTTTCTGTTTAAAAATCTTGTGAAATTCAATTCTTTTTCAAGTCATTGGAGAGAAATTAGAAAATTGAAAGTTTACTTAAAATTGGAAACAAACATTACTTAAATTTTTATCGGAAAAAATTTAATTGAAAATAAGCCTATCTTAAGTTTTAAACCGTCGTGACTTGTTTGGGAGGTGTTGATACTGTCGGAAATTTAACGGACGGAATTCACAGAAGTGACATTTTTTTTTTTTTTTTTCTAATTTTATGTGAAAACCAACTTACACAGTATTTTTTTAAATTGACTTTCATTTTTATGAAATTTTTTTTTTTTGTCTTATGTTTTTTCTTTATTTTTGATAATTGTTTTGTTTCCGTTTCTTAAAACTAAAAAAAATTTAAATTAAAAAAAAAGAAAAATAATTGCAATATGTACGTCACAGAAAAACCAATTATATTTAAAAATTTAAATCACATTATTTAATGAAATAGGATGTAAAAAGAAAATTAAAAATTTTGGAAATGCGATTTTCGTCAGTCAGAATTTAACACGTGCTCGCTAGAAGGAAAACAAAGTATTTTCTCAGTTCTGGTTTGGTCCTTGCTCTCAGGGGAAACAACTTTTTAAGCACTTGACTATTATGGTTAAAATGTTATTTGAAGAAAACGTTTTTAATACATTTTTTGCATATTCAAAATATATTTTAAAAATACTTTGTTAGCAGATTGTAATAAGCTTTCAAATTTATGGTCTGTAAAAATAAATGTAATTAATAAAAGCATTTTCTAAAGTACACAAATTGAGACTTAATTTTAAAATATTTAATAATTTTTATCACATTTTTTATTTTCAATTAATTTTTCATTGGAAAAATATTTTGACTTCAGACAAGTGTCCTTAATATATATTATTCATAAAAGCCATTAAAAGCTTTATTTGATTAAATAATTTCTTTGTTTTATTGGATTTTGTATTTTAAAATCCAGAGCTGAATTTTGGTAGTGTGTATTCGATTTTACACAAAAAAGCTATTCTCAAAGTTTTTCTGCTTTTAACTAATATTATCACTAAGTTAAAAGTCGAAATTAAAAAAAATTTTACCAGGACTTAAAATAAAACCCATTACAAAATAATTTTTGGAAGAATTTCCCCTCAAAATAATGGATATGCTAGAAAGGATTGAAAAAAAAAAAAAAAAAAAAACTTCTAAAAATACCTTGGTGTTTCTTCTTAGTAATAGTATAAACATTTTGACAAAAGTTTGTTTTTATTAAGTTTGAGGTCTTTTTTCATCATGCTCTACAGTTTATCAGTGACTTATTGGAGATACCTAGTTAAAAGCAGAATCCTTTGAAGAATTTAAATCACCGAATTGTTTTTGCTAAATCAGACCTAGTCTTACCTAAAAAAAAAAAATCCCAAAATAAAAAATGCAATAAAACTAAGACATTTAATTAGAGAAGCTTTACTTATTTTATGAATAATATATATTAAAGACAATATTGTCTGAAGAAACAGTTTTTTTTTTGTTGTTTTGTTTTTTTTAATAATTTATAAAGTTTTGAAATTGTTTTAAAATTCATTTGCAATGTTATAATTCTTAGGAAGTATTAAATATATAAACTATATTTACTAATCATATATTGTAAAGCTTGTTACAATCTGATGACCCTGAATATTTTTAAAAGAATTAAAAAAATTTATTTTCCCCGTGTGATTACATACAGAATTTCTAATGTATGTACAAACCCATAAAAGGTCAGATGTTTTAAGAGTTTTCCATGCCTTACAAAAAAAAAAATAAAGCGTCAAACTTTGCTCCACCATACTTAACTATGAACACGTTTGGCTGTCAATATGCTGCCAATAAATCTATTAACATGTCAGAAAAACAAGACCCCATAGTTTAATGTTTGTATACAACATTTTATCCTTTAAGTAATATTTATTTCAAATGACAGTTTAAATTTCCTCATATGTTTCAGAAATATTTTAGCAAAATTTTTAAAACCAAGAATTAATTTTTGTTTACAAATGTATCAAATGGTCTGTTTTGGTAGATTTTACGGTGAAAAAAAAAAATGATTCTGGTAAATATAATTTGTTTGAAACACACCAGAGCATTTTGCTTGTTGGCAATAGTAAATTTTTAATTAAAGCTAAAGTGAAGCATTTTTTTTTTTTTTTTTTACTCCTTTCTAACACATCTGGAACTCTTTTTCTCGTGTAACAAAACTGACTGGACATTTTATCAAATTGTTGTATTTTAACAAAACTTTCAGGACTTCTTCACAAATAAATGAATTTATTTTTTAAAAATTTTCTTTGTGGGGGGATCTTTTTATAAATGCTATATTAAGGGCATTATAGTCTGAAGAAATTTTTTTTTTTATTTGTAATAATTTATAAGGTTAATCTCTTAAATTCTTCAAAACTGCCTCTTCATTAGATGATTAAGTGAAGACAATTTACTAAGTGAAAGTTGAAAAGCTTAATACAAATCATCATGCACAAAGATTTGTAAAATAATTTTTTTGTGTGTGTATAAACAGGCCAATCAAAAATGTAATCTTGTCTAATTTGTATTTTTTGCCACTGAAGATATTTACTGCTTTTAAAATGAATTATTTTAAAAGTATGCAACTATAGTTGAGTCTCATTATTTGCCCAAATAACTATCACCTGAAAAGGCTAAGATTTTAGCATGTTAACGTTCTGTGAACTCTAGTTTTCTCCATGTATTTTTTTTTTTTTTTATCTTAATTGTTGCCTTTCCAACAGAGATGAAGAACGACATCGAGATTGGGATGAAGAAAAAGAAGAAAAGAAACCCGAGAAGAAAATGTCTATCTTTGAGCAGTTCAACATACCCAAACCACAGATACAGTTAAATCCTTTCACAGGTAAGGAATTGTTGTATATATTGATTTGATTTTTTTTTCTCTCTTTCTCCAATTCAAAGTCTCTAAATTTCCATGAAACCAATTCATAAATTCAAGCTGAATATTTCTGCTCATTTGCAGTAACAAATATAACAGAAATTCCAAATATCCTGATAGTCAGGTCTTTGAGGGTTTTATTAGATCTATGGTATATTTAAAATGAAGAAACAAATATTATGTATGTGAAACATTCTATAACTTTTAGTTTCTCTACCCAAACTTGATACTTAATAAAGTAAATGCAAATACTATGAAAAACACTCCTGCAAATACCTGTTTTGTTTATATTATATATATATATATATATATATATATATATATATATAGGCAGCTTGATCAAAAAATCTTTTATAGTCTTTATCTAGGTTAAAGTGTGAAAGCAATATTTAATGTTTTCTTTATTTAGGATTGCCATTCACACCTCGTTATTATGAACTGCTGCGAAAAAGGAATGCACTTCCTGTTTGGGAATACAAGGAGAAGTTCACAGACATGGTTAATAATAATCAAATTCTAGTTTTAGTTGGTGAAACAGGTTCTGGAAAAACAACTCAGGTAAGTTTTTTTTTTTTTTTTTTTTTTTTTTTTTTTTTTTAACTCTCGCTTAATAAAAGAATTGTAATTTATTTGAGAATTATGTCAACTCGTAAATATTCTCTTGTATAAAACTTTGTCCAATATGCTTCATGAAAGAATTAATGGTTTTTGTTAAAATAGTTCTAAACTTTCTTTGTAAATCTGAATGAATTCCTGAAAAAGTGTAGTGGAAATATTTACAGACCAAAGAAACGGCAAATAATTTGATCCCTAGTGTTGATATAGGGTTATTTTCTTCAGTTTCTAATTCAAATCTAACTTTAAAGCTTATAGAATAATTAACAATAAATGTTATTTTATTTGTTTAATTTTGTATAAATCACCATTGACTAGAAAAATCATTAAAGGTTAACATTCTTTAATAGGAATTTTTTTTTTTTTTTTTTTTTTTGTTCAGATTCCTCAGTGGTGCCTTGAATGGGTGCGAGCACGTTACCCTAAAAAAGGTGTTGCTTGTACACAACCTAGACGAGTGGCAGCTATGTCTGTAGCCCAACGTGTCTCTGAAGAAATGGATGTTTGTCTTGGTCAGGAGGTTGGCTACAGTATTCGATTTGAAGATTGCACTTCAGCTAAAACGGTTCTAAAGTAAGAAAATTGAAAATTGTGCTTATCTTAATTATTTTTTTAAATTATTTCACCCCAGGCAAGACAATAGTCATTAAGCCACACAGGGTTACTGAGTGCGAAAGAATAAGAAAAAAGAAACATTATAAAGGAGCAAGAACAATATAAGAACAGGAATTAAGGAAAAAATAATGATTGACATTGCGTTTAAATATTTGAAGATAAAAGTTTAATGGAAAGCATGAATCTTGAAAGTCCTACCATTGAAAAGTGTGAGAGAAAAAACTGTTAGCAAAAAATTTTACATCTAGCCCAGTAGTTTCCAACTGATTTTAGGCATGCCCCACTTTGGGATTTCTAAAATTATTTTAAAATCTTTTTTTTTTTTTTTTTTTTTTTTCTAATAATCTAACAAATTGAATACTTTCTTAATTTAATGTAGTGAAATAAATTTGAAATGCATAAGCCTATTGGGTAATTTTGGGAATAATTTCTTGACAGATACATGACAGATGGTATGTTACTGCGAGAAGCTATGTCTGATCCCCTTCTGGAAGCATATGGTGTCATCATGCTTGATGAAGCCCATGAACGTACTTTAGCTACAGATATCCTCATGGGTCTTCTTAAAGAAGTCAGCCGACAGAGAGATGATCTCAAAATCATTGTTATGAGTGCTACGCTTGATGCGGGCAAATTTCAGGTATGTTTGTTTTTTTTTTTTTTTTTTTTTTTTTAAGCTGGAAGATTTGTGCATGTACACAGGTCTTTCTACCAAATTTTAGCACGATGAGTATTTTCTTAGATTTTGTTGGGTGTTTTATGTACCAAGATAAAACTCAAATTGATTTTCAGGTAATTTTTAGTTCACAAAAAAATGTTCAAAAGTAATATTTTACATCAGTATAATTTAAATCAAATTTACTCTGACATCAATTTGTATCTAATATAGTTTTATTGTAAGTTTTGTAACACCTGTGGTATGAGTTGTTACATAGGAAGCTAGTTTAACAAATACGGTCTTTGTGCCTAATCAATAAATTAGAACATTAAAAATTGGCAAATAATGCATGTATAAGCTAGAAGGATTAGTGTTTGAATTCTTTTGAAACAGTGAATTATAAACTGTCACATTGCTTAATATTGAAGAGGATTTTCTATGGATTTCTGTATAGCACTGCTTGTTGCAAAAATAAGTTTATTGAAATGATTGTTAGCTTTGACTTCTTATAACTATTTCTATTGGCAATTTTTGTTAAATTCCTTATCAGTACAAATAATATTGACAAGAAAATTAACATTTGAAAAATGTTAATTTCATGACGGTTCTTGAATATCCAATTTAAGAAAAAATATAGCCTGTTTAAAACATCTGGACACATGCATTTGTAAAATTTTGTACAGAGTGCATTCATAGCCATACTTAATAAATGAATTCTGATCTGAGATTTCAATAAGTTTTTGATATGAGGGAATAATACTCATCTGAATTAAGTGCTTTGATACTGACAATTGTTGAAAAATAAATGTAATTTTTCCACAAGACTATGGATGTGCTTATTTCCCTGTCTGTTTTTGATTTCAGTTGTACTTTGACAATGCTCCTTTGATGAGTGTTCCTGGTAGAACCCATCCTGTGGAAATCTTTTATACACCAGAGCCAGAACGTGATTATCTTGAAGCTGCAATTCGAACTGTCATTCAGATTCACATGTGTGAGGAAGGGGAAGGAGATATTCTTTTGTTCCTGACTGGCCAGGAGGTAAACTTAATTCAGTTAATCACACAAAACATGATTTGGAGTTAGATGAAAAAAGAAAAAGAAAAAAAGCGATATTTTTTTTTTATACTTCAGTCACTTGTTGAAAATAGTAATTAAAATAATAATTGTAGGTTTTCTAAGATTTTGGCCTATTTCTTGTTTTATTGTAGATTCTGAATTTGAAAACCATTATAGAATATTGAAAAGAATGGAAATGAATACTTGTGACATTTAATAATCAGTTACAAATTCAGTCAAGATCATAGTTAACTTCATTTTTCAATATTTTTTTTTTTTTTAACAGACTTATTAAGCAGGAGAGTTAATGCATCAAATCCTTTGGGTTTTGAGAACAAAAATCCTTTGTTTTAAGGCTTATGGCCACTTAATGTTGAAACCTTGATACCTGTATGATTACCGGTTGAGCAACATCAAGCCTGATCAGTACCTAGATGGGTGACTGCTTGGGAAAAAACAGATGTTATAAGCTTAGGTGTGTGGGTGGTGTAATAAATAATTGTTAAATGGAGAGCAGAGTTCCATTTCTGTTGGGTTCGTTCATTATATTACATGTAAAATACCTTTTGGGAAAGGTTTGAATCTACTTCTCTCCCAGCTATGGGTTAGTAAGACTTGTATCATTAAACCATTATTATCAAAATAAAAAATATTCTTTCAATAACCTGCAATGGGTGTTGTAGAAAAAAATCCATCAACCTACTTTGTTTTAGTATCTTCATAACAAGTATAGCATTCCTTTCCATGAAATACTACTAAAATCTGTCTGAAAAGGTGATAATCTGATGGGAAGTATGTATAGTGAATAGCAGAATAAAATGCCTGTCTTGTGTGAAAGTCTTTCAGAATTGACTTTTATTACAGTTGTACTTCATCATAAACAATCTTCATCTCACCAAACACTTCATTATCTTCTCAGTGTATAATCATTATCTCAATACTGGTACAGGCTTTCCTTTGGGTCATGGCCATTCTTTCTTTTTGCTAAATATGATTATGAAGGACCCACATTTCAGAACTGATACTTACTAAGAATTCTTTGTCTTAGTTTTAACTAGTGAACCCCATTGGCTAAGTTATGACACTTTATATAATTCATAAAAGCAAGTTATGATTGCTGTAATGAACAGTTACACCATTTTGTTCTGCTGTGCCAATTTGGAATTTTTTTTAGTTTCAGATAAAGTTTGATTATCAGTTGAATTCTTTCATCCAGAGCAAAGAGAATTGAAGCTGAGAATTCTAGGCACTTGACCCTATATTTCTATAGGGGAATATTCTTAATGGGAAAGATTAGAATACTAAGTTCTGTTTAACTATGCTTTATATAATCAAACAACTCTGAAGCTTAATAAAACAAGTGACAGGACATTTCGTAGCTTGGTTTTTTGGTGGGAGCTAATTTTGCTGGAAACAAGTTGGATGGGGCAATCACAATGGACATATCCCAAATGAAGCAAGATGAAACTCAGATTGAAGATTACAGTTGAAAAATCTAAATCCACTTTACATAAATTCTTTGCCTGCTTAATAAAGCATCACTAATCTACATGATGCTGGATTAGTGGCTTTTATCAGATCATGTATACTTGGGTAAATACTGCTTCTCCAAAGGTCATCACTTCATGCCTGTCATGTAAATGATTTCAAGTTAGAAAATGAAAGTGTGGGGAGAAATACATAGGGGAAACCAGTTATATTTTTAATGTAAGAAAATGCTCCTTCAAAGATGGGAACAAATTTTCTTTCAGATTTTACTCAATTCTCTTAATACTGCAAATTTCATGGGGAAATTGAATAACTAAATATTAAAATGGGGGTGGGATTGAAAACATTAAAATCGAGAAACATTACATATATAAAGAAATCTAACATGATTTGATAAAACAATAGATGTTGCAGTTCATGATTATCTGTGGTAGATTTTTAATCTTTCTTAAAGAACAATTCAGATTGTTATACAACTGAAAAGTAACCTTTTTTTTTTTTTTTTTTATACTCTTATTGAATAATTACTGAGTCACAGTATTGAAAAGTGAAAGAATTAACAGCAAATTTTATATCGGTATCTGGTTAAGTTAAAAAAAAAATTCTGATTGCAATTTTAAAAAATTGCAATAATTGTAATTGAATTATTAATGTAACAAGCCAAATATATTTGAATTCTAAAAAATTGAACTAAAGTTGAGTATCAATACTGTTAAAATTTGTCAAATTTCTCAATTTTGAAAATATTAATCTTCAAATTCCCATTTTAATACAACGTTGAAAGCTACTTGTTTTTCTCTGAGGTATGATTTTTCAGGTCCTGCTTCATAAATCTTCTTGCAACTGTCGTTTTTTTGTTTTTTTTTTTCTTTTCTTTTTAAGATTTTTAACTGTTTGTAGCAAAAAAAATGAAATAGAACTAATTTGTTAGTTATTTCAAGTTCATATCAACAGCTGTTATAATTAATCTTGTCAAAACACAAAACACTGGTAGTCACTCATTGCTACAAACTAGAATTTACACAGATTGTGAAATTGTCTGAATTGACAGGGAAAAAAATTAGTGCTACTTAGCATAATATTTGCAATTTTTCTTTTAATTTTTAAAAAATTTAATTTTCAGGAAATTGATGTAGCTTGCAAACGAATCCAGCGCGAAATAGACAACCTTGGTCCTGATATAGGTGATATGAAATGCATTCCACTTTATTCTACATTACCTCCAAATTTACAGCAGAGAATATTTGAGCCTCCACCTCCTAAGAAGGCTAATGGAGCCATTGGCAGGAAGGTTGTAGTGTCTACCAACATAGCAGAGACTTCCCTTACTATTGATGGGGTTGTATTTGTGATAGATCCAGGATTTGCCAAACAAAAGGTAAACTATTTAATTTGTTTTTCTTTTCCTTAGTCTCCATTGTAGCATCATTGTATTAGAAATAGTCTGGGAATTAGTTTAATATGTTATAGCATTTGAGAAATTAGCACTTACAAAGAATGTTGTGATAGCTAAGAAACTATATTGACTATACCAGTCAGCCATTCTTAAGGACACTGGAATATCAGTTTGGTACATAACTAGGTTTATGGCTATATCATATTGAAACACTGGCTCTATTCTGATCACCAAAGTTAGGCAATGTCAAGCCTGGTCAGTACCTAGATGGGTGACTACTAGGAAATACCAGGTACTGTAAACTTGGATGTGTAGATGGTGTAATGAATAACAAATCAGAATGAGAAATTTAAGAACTTTGTATTCTAGTCTAGTTTGTTACAGTCACTTACATGCAAATACTCTTGGGGAAAGGTATCCACCTCTTCACCTCCCAATTATTAAACAGTGGGGTTTTATCTGAAAATCACTAAAAAAAAAAAAAAAATGTTTGTACATATTCACCCCCTCCCACCCAAATCATACAATCAAAAAATGTTTTGGGTTTAAATAAACTACAAGGTTGATAAACTGAAAAAAAAAATCAATATATATATAACTTTGTTAGTTAATCATCCCATTGTACCTGAATATGTATCTGAATAGTAGTTGAGTTGAAAGTTTTGTATTTTCAAATGTTAGCTATTACATTCTTTTCATCACTCCTCTTTCTCTCTCCTCCCCTGCTTGCCAACTTTACTCCTAAAGCACTACATTTATTATTTGTTTTAGCCATGGTTTTGCTTCAAGGAAAGCAGATACTTATGACTTGTATTCTGACATTTACAAGTGGTAGATTAATACAGCAATTTGGTTGATATGAATTTACACACTTTGGCAGTGAAACCAGATTAATCTATTATTGGATGTTGTTGCTAACCTGTTCATTAGTTACATAAATGAAAATAAAATATTAGGAAAAAAATCAAGCAAGCTAAAAATGTCATCTTAAAGATCCTAGTTGTCAGCACTAAATTGTAAATGGATACAACTTTATCCTTGACTCTGTTATGATAGGGTTTTAAAAACTTTCTTTTCAAGACTGAACATATTTTAAATTTAATTTATCAGTATTACTCATTAAAAATTGTTTCTTGCCTTCATTTAAGGAAGATTAATAATTAAATGTTCAGCAATACCCAAATAGTATGAAATAATAGAAATTTAATCTTTTTCATATGCATTTATAAAGCCTAACAGCTATGTTGAGAGATATAACTATACAATACTTTCATTTGTCCTCTTTAAATATTCCAGTAATGTTTTGTCTTGTTTGGTATGGCATGCAGTGTTGGTGCTTTCAAAATCTAGAATTTTATTTTATTGACAATTTGTATGTCTTATTTTTTGCAGGTTTATAACCCTCGTATTCGAGTAGAATCTTTGTTGGTGACGGCCATCAGTAAAGCTAGCGCCCAGCAGAGGGCTGGTCGTGCCGGCAGAACATGTCCTGGTAAATGTTTCCGTCTCTACACGGAAAAAGCCTACAAAAATGAAATGCAGGAGAATACATACCCAGAGATTTTGCGATCCAATCTTGGATCTGTTGTATTACAGCTAAAGAAGTTAGGCATTGATGATTTGGTTCATTTTGACTTTATGGATCCACCAGGTAAATTTTTCAACACACTGTCATCAGATTAGTTGGTAGTACTTTAAATCATTGATTGTAGACCTGATAAAACAAATTTCCTCCTTAAGAAAGAAAATAACCAAAAAATATAGTTGTGGCCAGTCTGCTTTTAAGCAAGAAAGGGCATTATTTCTATCATCCTTAGAACATCTTTACATTCTTGGTAATGATTGCATCAATTCTTGACTACTTTTCTCTTTATTAATGCACAATTTATTTTCTCATTACTAATGCATAACTTATTGAATTAGTGCTGAAATTTCCTAAAATATTTTGATAATTTGCAAAATAGAATCTTTTTAATTCCATTTCTCAGTTACTGGAAATATTTAAATTTGTTCAAGTTATGAACGGAAGTGTAATGGTAAACCAGTAAACAATCTGTGTGTCTCTGTCTTGTTCACTCTCTCTCTCTCTCTCACTCACACACACACACACACACACACGTTCATTCCAGGCATTACATTAGAGAGAATACTCTTGAACTGTAGTTGATTTTTTTTTCTAGCTTCTGATTCCATCTCCGGTCATTGTCAAGGGAAAGAACTGGTGGCGAAAGCCCACTTCACAATTCACCAATATGTAATGCATGTCTTGCTATTGACCTTGTAATATTTTGCATCGACAAGGTCAATGACAAGGTCAACCTACATAATTGGCGGGAATTGTAAAGCAAAATTTTGTCACCAGTTCCTTCCCTTGACGATGATTACAGATGTAGTGTAACCCGGATATAAGAGACTTCTTTTCCGGTCCTGACAACTCTTATATCCGGGTTACACTGTAATAAAAAGCTTCAGAGAATCGGGTATTGTTTTTTGAGAGCATTATATGTCTTGCGCGTCCGGCATAGACGTCGCCGGGGTGTCGGATATTCAACATTTGATAATTTTGCGACAATATGTGCTTAATCAACATTTGATCATCATTTCTTTTCATGGTGAGCCGTAATTGTAAATGTAGAACTACCTTACACTTATGTAAAATAATAACAATATTTATTAAGAATATATTACAGTAAATATCAAGTTTTATGGATACATTGACAATTATGTACTTAGTTCCATAAATAATATAAATTTTGATGCTATATTCGACTTGTCGGGTATTTTTTCATTTTCTCCTTAATTATTGACAGCATTTTAGAATACTTTGGCCAGAATGCCAAGTTTCCTAAGTTTTCCAAACTGGAGCTTTCATTTACACTTTACCTCTCTTTTTTTTTTTTTTTTTTTTTCCATTGTTATTTTTAGATCACTTTCTTCCAGCCATTTTCATGGGCAATAAAGAAATTCTGAAATTTAGAATGATGTTACTCATTTAAAAAATAAAGTTTGTAAAAATGAATGTTTTAATATACAACCAAAAATAAAATGCCTTTGACAAAAACCATAATGATTTCACTATAATTATGTAACAATAATGTAATGATATTCTGCAGATAAATCTAGTTTCTTACCTCATGGCTATGAATTGTAAGCCTAAATTAAGCTTGAAATATTTTTATTGGCTCTAGTTTTATTATTTTTTAAGATATTTGAATATGATATAATATATATATAAATTAGTGTGTGTCATCTACAGACAGCCTGTTTCACTGTATCACAACTCATCAGTATGGCTAGGTATCCGATTGCTTCAAGTTGATATCAGAACTTGACTGATTTAATATCAGTCGGAGGCTCTTACCCCCAGGCCAATCGGTGCGTGGCAGATTGAGAACTTCTGTTTTCACAATGATTGGTAGCATAAAAAAAAATTAAATAAAACATACATTAGTGGAAAAAAAACATGATTCATGTTAGCATTTTAATTTAATTCTATAGTTATAGAAATTTTTATACATTTAAAAAAAAAAAAAATAATAAAATCTTAAAATTTCTACAAGACTACAGCTAAAATTAAAATAAAGCATTTTCTCTCACTAATGTAGGTTTTGTTGAAATAAAATTCTTTTTATCATATCTTATTGGTGAAACAAAAAAATAGTTTTCAAACTTATGTTTACCATTCCATCACTCTCGGCCATACTTGTTTTTTGTGTGGTTTAATTTTATATGGCACTGAAAACAACTAATTGGATTTCCTCATTTTCATCATTGTAAGAATTTGTCAATTTCTGTAATAATTAGAATGAAAAGTTTGCTTGTTTCATAAACCCTGTCCATTTTATGGACTGTTTTTATGATCTTCTGTGTATAGATATTAAAAAACCACTATGCTTCCATTTTTAATCAGATGTTTGTCAAAGACAAAGATTCTTAAATCTCTTATGATTTAATGAAACACTGGAAGTCAGTTTACTGAAATTTATACCTGCTGCCATGAATAAACGGAATTTAATTATATAATTATAAAAATTCCCCCATGTTTACTGCACATTTTTATATGAAATCTTAGCTTTACATATTTCACAATATTTGGTGATTCCAATGGTAAATTAAAAACTCAGCAATTTTTTTTTCTTTCCTTTTTTTCATTTCATTAAACAGAATGTTATATTTATCAAAATCTTCCTAGGTTCCATTGAAGTGATAGTAATAAATTATAAACTTGAGATATTTAAAATGATCATATTCTTCTATTTATCAAATTTACAGCCCCAGAGACATTGATGCGTGCTCTTGAATTATTGAACTATCTTGCTGCTTTGGATGATGATGGAGAATTAACAGAGCTGGGTTCAATGATGGCAGAATTCCCACTTGACCCTCAGTTGGCCAAGATGGTCATTGCTAGTTGTGACTGCAATTGTTCCAATGAAATCCTTTCCATCACTGCAATGTTGTCAGGTAGTACTGGTTCCACCTTCATCTCACCCTGCTCTTCCCCTCCCTCTTGCAGGCACCTTTCTCTTTCTTTCTTCTTTCTTCTTTTTTTTTTTTTTTCTCTTTTTTTCTTTCTTTCATTCTTTTCTTTCCCTTTTTTTATATTTATCTTCCCTTTCACCCATGTGTTCCTGTTAAATCTTTGCAAAACCTAACCTGGTGTCATGGTCTGGTTTAGCCACCCTTTTCAGTTTAAGATTTTCTTTCATAAGGATGTCCCTGTCATTACCCTACAATAGCATCCTGAATATATTTTTACTATGAGATATACAAGATGATTTATTTCTTTTGTTACCAGCAATTATCTCTGCTTGATTTATATAAAAAATTTTGATAAACATATACTGTTTTTATTTTAGGATGTTATTTGGAAAATTTACTACTTTTAACAATGTTCTCTGTAATGATTTTTTTTATATTATACCAAATAGTACAGATATTTACATCTTTTTAATTATAAAGCATTATTGTTATAATAAAGCTGATTCTTTCAGCTTGACTCTTACATTACAACACTACTTGAAATACAATTTTTATAGCATCTATAGATATGGTGGTTTAAGCCAAACACAGTCTTCTGATTACTATCATTGCTTCAAAGAAATACTAATGCTGTTTTGATAAAAATGATTGAGAATGAATAACTTCAAACTGATTATTCCTTTGTCAATGTTCCCTTTTTTTTTTTTGTTGTCCCTTCATTTTTTTTTTTTTTTTTTTTTTTTTTTCAACTCGAGTTGTCTCCACATAAGTTACAATGTATGTTTTTATTACTGTAGGATTTTTATGTATAATCTTCTTACCAAATATTAAACTAAATTTTGAGATAAGAAATTCCCAATGTTAGCTAATAGAAATTAATTTTTATTTATTAAAATATTACAACTAGGAGCATACATTATCAAATTTTGTTTATTGCATTTTTATTTTTACAACAGGTTTTCTTCCCATATCTTATTTTAAACATGTTGAAACTGTTTTGTGAATAGGTTCTGCTGTTGATGTAATAAATTTTCTCTTTCAGTTTCCAGTTGTATTTTAATAATAGCTGTTAGTTTTAAACCCTAAAATACTAGAATTACGCAATAGAATAGAACGAGTTTTTAACTTAAATTAAAATGAACTGTATTTTATTCAAAGACAAGTTATCTTGTCTCTGTTTTGACTCATAAGGCATTTCACATAATAGTTGAAATGGGGCTCATTTTTGTATAAATGTACTGATTTAAATCTTGTATTATTGCCTTCTACCATTGTGTGTGTATTTTTTTGTTTTTCAAGTTAGTGCTAATACAAGCAAGAGAATATTTTATGGACATTTGAGCTCTACCAAATTCACTTAAGGAATTAGTTTGAATAATTACTATTACATTAATTTAAAAATTTACCTTTTTAAATATTTTGATATATACACTTATTAAAATTATTTGGTGTGGGTGGGTTTCAAAATTTATGACAAAGTTAACCTTTGTTCTTAGTATAGAATTTTTACATGTTTAATATTACTATGAATTCTCAAAGTGAATTTACCTTTTTATATAGAGCTTAAAACTACTTAATGTTTAAAGGCTGTGTTTAGGTTCTAACTCTGGTAGATGTATTGAGAACACTACAGCTGTGTTACTGCATCTTGTTGTGGAGTTTCTTTGGCTGTGCACCCTCTCAATATTGTCATATTCAATTTTCTGATAAATTTTAACAATATTGTTTGAAAAGTTGTTTGGGCAGAGTTTTTTTTTTTTTTTTTTTTTAACTTTATTTGGATTGTTAATATACTTAGTTTTCTAATCTTTTCATTTAATTAAGCATCTAAAAAAAAAAAAATTGATTCATATCTTTCAGAATAAAAAAAAAAAAATTTAAAAAATATTTAAAAGAAAAAAAAAAAAACTCTGCTTGAACTTGTTTAACTTGTAGCAGCTTATTGCTACACCATTTCTTTCCTTCTCCCTTTCTCTCATAGAATTTTATTTGGCAAGAGCAATCATATGTATTTTCTTCAAATTGCCTTGTCACCTACATTGTTTATTAACCCAATATATCACCAATAGAGTCTGGCCAAGCTTTTTTTAATGTAATTTTAATTATCCTTTGTGTATCAGAAATTAAATTTTTCTATTTAAACTTATAAGCCATACCCATCATCTAACCTCGCACATTAGACGGATGTTTAATTACTAAGAAAATTCTATTCAATTGAACAGTTTTCAGAATTTTTTATATTTGTATGAGTAAAACTAATACTGCATGTTATATTTGCACTTTATAACAGCTGGTTTTACTAAAATAAAAGAAAAATGTATTTTAAGAAATGTGATAAAAATTTATTGAAGATCAGTCTACATTAACACTTGTGACATACTAGATTTATTTTGCAATATTTAAATATTTTATATCGCTTAAAAAAACTTAAAAAAAACCCGTATATATTGTACTTTGCATTTACTTGCCATTGTCTTAAAAATTAGTCTATAGTTCTAGTAGTGTTAATATGTAAATGTGTTAGTCTAGACTGCATGTTTACAATATTCTGACAGTATTACTAAATTAAGATATTTTAATGTAACTTGTAACATTTATGGCCAATGTCCTCTTTAGAAAAATGTTGAAAGCTGTTTTCTTTCTACATAGCCCCCACCAATGTTTTATCGATTCATTTTCAAAGAAAAAAAAAAAAAAAAACTCTTATGGCCAAGCTCTTATGTGTTGTTAGTATACCTCTGATCCTTACTACTACTACTGCTGCTGCTGTTGTCCTAATTGAGCTGGGTGCACTGCCTAATTCTGTGGCTTCCTTTTAGTCGCCCATCATGTTGTCTGAGCACTAATGACGATGGGGATGGGCCATGCTTGGCCCCCACCCAACCCTCCCTGTTTAGTCCCGCAGTGTTTTGTGCGTCCCATGGAGATGAAGAAGGCTGCAGATGAGGCCAAGATGAGATTTGCACACATTGATGGTGACCACCTGACGCTGCTCAATGTATACCATGCTTTTAAGCAAAGTAAGTACTCAAAACAATTTTCAGGCCTTTATTTATTTTTAAGTAATTAGATGTGGACCAGTTAAACATTTTCAAGATTTATCTTTCTTAAAGAACAGTAAAGATAAATTTTTCACATTGAACAAGTTTTTTGTAAATATTGTGTATATAGTTTTAAAAAAAAAATGCCTTCATGAGTTGATATTTTTAATGGTTAATGTTCTTCAATTTATAAGGATCCAATGTTTATTACATTTAACATGGTAATTTGGCTTGAAACATTAACTTGATTGGAAATTTTTCTAACCTATTTTTCTTTTTGTGCAGATCATGAGGATCCACAGTGGTGTTATGATAACTTTGTCAACTTCCGCTCTATGAAGAGTGCAGACAATGTTCGGCAGCAATTGGCTCGTATTATGGACCGGTTCAATTTGCGTCGTTCAAGTACAGAATTCACTAGCAGAGACTACTACATTAACATCAGGAAAGCCCTCGTGGCTGGCTTCTTCATGCAGGTCAGTGCTGTTTCACTTCACCAGCATTTACAATTTTAGTGAGTGATGGCGTAATGTTAAATACATTGAGTAATCAGATGGCAAATTTTGATAGAAAAAAAGTTTTGCTATGCAGTTGGACTTGATTATTTTTTTATTTTAGAAACTTGACAAATTGAGTTTTGTGTTAGATGTTTCTAACCCGATTAGCGCTCTTAGTAATAGGCTGGTTTATGGAAATGCAGTTAAACTGTGTATGTAAATATATATATATATATATATATATATATATATATATCTTTTAACGTGGATTAAAGATATTTTTGTTGCTTCTATTACCTTTTATTGGTGGTCATGGATCATTTTGAGTGATGCCATTATGTAAATTGGCATCTGTGTGCCAAAACCCAAATCTACAGTTTTGAGGCAGATACTATACTCTTGGTATATTTAGATACCAAATGCTCTCTGGACTATATTAATTATATTGGTTTCTGCTTCCAAATGAAACTGCATATGTGATTTTTGGTTCTCGAACTTACATTGAATAACAAAGAAAAAAAGGTATCTTTTTTTTTTTTTTTTTTTTTTTTATCTAACAGATGTAAAGACTAAAACATTTCATGAAATGTAGGTTGCACTGATAATTAACCTTTTTTGTCATCCTCTGTTCTGCTCATTCAAATTTTGTCTATTCGCCATCATAAAGCCATCTGACTGTCTGCATCAGGTATGCAGTCTGATTGGTAAAACATCCTTTCACCTTCTTCTTGAAATCTCTTTTTCAGGTATTCCAGCCTTGGCATCAATCTCGGCTCACCTTTCTTTACCCACCAAGGTGAAAAAGTTGTAGGGTACCAGCTGTTATGTTCTCACTCAATCCTTTCTTTGACTGCAGAAACTTTATTTTGCAAATGTTTACATTTTTAGTTGGGCTTGTTTAAGTAAAAATAATCAACTCGGATTTTTTTTTTTTTTTTCTTTTATAAATCTGATAGTATAGTTCTGTTTTGACAAGCAATCATTTGTTAGGTTGGGGTTAATTTTAATTTTTATGAATTCAAAACAGATTTTGCTTTTTAAACCCTTCTCACTTCACAGTAAGAGAATGCTTAGCCAAAAATTAATATTTCTAAATTGCTGTCTGATTTTTTCTTTTTTTTTTAATGTCTCCAATTGTAAAGAATGATGCTTTGCTTAATTGATTAGCAGTTCAAATCTGTTTTGGTCAGTTGAAAGCTTTTAAGATATCACTATTCAAAAATATCTCACACAGACAGAAGATAAAATTACAACACTGAAAGATGATATTCATTTTGTCCTGGGTACAGTTTGTGCATATTAAAGCATAGTAGATATTATGGAATTTTCAGTCTTGTAATGTAACAATCATTCCAGTGCACCATTTGTGTTGACTTAGAAAATTATGATAAAAGTCTATTGCAAATAGGTATCATATTTTATACAATTTGAGCCATTTAGATTATCCTTAGACTGATTGCAATTTTGGAGAATTGCTGTGGCTGCCTTTGAGCCTCTGTAGTATCATTCTGAGTACTATTGATACACACCTTATTTTGGGACTGCCTTGTCAAGGATTAGCATGGTTAGTGTGGTTGGTTAGTGCTATTGAGTCATGAGTTTGACTCACATTAAGTGCCCCATACCAAATTCAACATTTTAAACAACCCAACAAAAGGTTGGCATGAAATCGGCTAACTAATTTTATTTTGGAACTTGTGCACATTGATCTATATAAAAGATTTACTTTAATACAATTATTTTACTTGTATATGTAATCTTGAATATATTGAAACATGTAATTTTATTTTCTGTCAGTTTGTCCTCTTAGTCATTTTTGTCATATGGTCAGATATTAATAAACTTTCAAAGTGGGCAGGATTTTTTGTTTTTTGCTAAAGTTCTATCAAGAGTCACTCAAGATGGAGGGTTGCTCAATGAGTGATATGAATGTAAGAGTACTAATTGAAGATCATGTGGGTAATTAACAATTAACCTTTGGCTTGAAAGCATTAAAATTGTAGTGATTGGGGAAGCATCCACACAGGAATCTTCTTCCACAGAGCAGTGGTTTTTAGGTTTAAAAAAAAAAAAAATGAATGAGTGAGTGAAATTCTTGTTTTAGATTAAGGTTCCTCCCACCATATAAATTAGTGGATAAGTAGAAATCAAATTTATATTGCCTTGTGATTTTTATTTCCCATTTGTGAGAACATAACTGCTTACTGGTGGGGAATTAGAAAACCTCACTTTGGCCTATTCCAAACTTTTTTTCATTTCTCTTTCTTTTCAATTTTAAAAGTTGTCAAATATGAGAAAAAAAAGAATAAAAACTGATATCTTTTCTTTTCATGAAATGTGTAATGGAGTGTAAGCATTTGAACATGGTGCATGTACTTACTTTGCTTTCTCTTTCATTCCTCACCAGAAATACTTCCCATTTCTTTTAACCATCTTTTCTCTTATTCAAAGAGACCTGAAAAGGTATTTAAAATGTGAGCAAGAACATGTCTCTTACTTACAGGCACAGATGATGATGGCTATTATATATCCATTCAAAAATGTGCTGTAAAAATTAGTCTAATATCTAAAGCAAGAGGATTTTTAGACTTATTTTTCATTGTCTTTACCTTAAACCGTTTAACATTCACTGGTTTATCAGCTACCCTAACTGGCCTGTTGATCAAAGGATGTTCAAAACAATTTTTCATGTTGAGGGTCTCTGATATAAAGCAGCATTTTTATTGTAGACAAGGCTGTGACATTTCAGGTTTTGAATACCTCAAACTGCAGTTCATTTGATTTCCAAACCTTTTAATACTTTGTGGTTAATTTTGTGATTAATGCCTTAATCCTTGAAACAAAGCCAGAATAAATTTAAGTCAAAGATAGTTTAATGAAATAAACTTTTTTAAAGCTCTTTCTCTCTATGGTGCCAAAATTGTAACAAAGTATAATTTAGCCACTGCCTTCTCTTCCCCTGCTTATCAATATTTGCTGTTTACCTGAGCTGTCTTAATTTGTATCCAATTACTAATTGGGTGTCATTACTGTTACTCTTACATCAATCTGCTTGTATTTCCAGTGTCTTTATATGGGAGCATGCTGAAAAGTTTTCAGTTTAACACCCAATGATATTTGCTCAGATTTCATTAAGTAAATGAGTCAGGCTAAGAACTTTTCACCACCCTCTCTCTCTATCTATATATATATATATATATATATATATATATAAAAAACACACACACACACAGCTGTCATTCCAAATTCTGTTACTACCTATCCTTTTATTTTCACTCATCAGAAATAACTTTACTGTTTTTTGCCAATATTGAATAAGGAAATGAAAAAAAATATTGTTGGGATCTATAAAGAGTAAGTTTTATTTTCATCATTGCAGTGGCTTTGTCTTTGTTAAAATTGTAACAAATAATTGGTAATTTAAACTAAAATAATTCTAACAAAAGTTATTAACTTGATAAATTTTGTCTCTATAATCTAAATCTTGTACATTTTGTATCTTGAAGGATATTTTTTCTTTTCAACACTGGAAAAAATTTTTCATTAAAACCTTTTACCAAATTTGTTGCTAAATCTATATTTGACTTTTTTTTTTTTTTTTTTTTTTTTTTTCCCTCTGCCCCACTCCCACTGTCTTTTCTTTCTTGCTATTTCGACTCTTGTATTAGTTCTAGGTCCACCCTTTTTTTTTTTTTTTTTTTTTTTTTGTAAACATACATTGGTTTTTGATCATTTTGAAGGAGAAAAAAAAAAAATTTCCTTTCCTTGTCTTGGAACAAAATGTTTTTTTTCTTGAGACTTTCCCTTTAAAGTTGAATCCACATATGTATGCTTGTTTTCTGCCTGTAGGTAGCACATTTGGAACGAACAGGCCATTACTTGACTGTAAAGGATAATCAGGTTGTCCAGCTGCACCCTTCAACCTGTCTTGACCACAAACCAGAGTGGGTCCTTTACAATGAATTTGTACTCACTACCAAGAACTACATTCGTACAGTTACTGACATCAAACCAGAATGGTAATTGTTGCTTCTTTCTAATCTTGTCAGTTTCCTGAATGCTCTGTTTATAATAAACAGTATTAACATTTACCGGCCTGAATGTCAGAAATTTCATAGAAAATGTGTCCCCTGGTAGGAATCAAACCTGTATCCTGCATGGGAACCATCATATTCAGGCTGGTAAATGTTGTTAATACTGTTTATTATAAACAGAGCATTTAAATATTTTTTTTCTATAAAAATAATGTATAAACAATAAATGTTAAAATAATTTTTGGACTTCATTTCATAACACACACACACACACACACACACACACACACACACACACACACACACACAATGTGTATGTATGTAATTAAAAGATAACTTTGATTTTTGAAATAACAAAAATAAATCTTAACTCGTATCTATTCTCTTTTTTGCTGCTTTGTAGAGCTTGTTGGCAAAGAGAAATTGTTTTTGTGTTCATTAACAAGTCTCAAAAGATTTTTTATTGTTGCTATTGGCTATACTTCATATTACTTTTATGTATTACCTTACCCAGCACACTAATATTCATGCTACAATTGTAATTTAGGCATACTTTGCAAAATTAGTTTTTATATAAACCATTTACTAAATTTATTAGTACTAAAAAGAAATGTTCAACATTTATTAGATAGCAACATATTTTGCTAAATGATTTTTATTTATTTATTTATTTATTTAGGTTGATCAAAATTGCTCCCCAGTACTATGACATGGTAAACTTCCCAGAATGTGAAGCGAAGCGACAACTGGAACGTATTATTGCCCGCTTGTCCAGCAAGCAACATTCTGAAGGCTTTTGATGCCAGAACTTCACGCTATTGTGGCAGCTGCAGAACTCCTGACTACTTCTGTCAGCCTCCAACACAAATAGGGTGGCTGTGGTGAGAGCACCAATGGGGGGGGGGGAAGAAAAGGATATCCATTGGCTGGATTCTTAGCATCTGTGAAGAATATTATAACAGTGCACGGCATGATTACCACCTTAAGTTGGCCTTGCTCTTGTTAAGGGGCATTGATGTGACATTTGCAACAGGGCCTCCTGCTCCAGGCCCTCCAAATCATTTGTGAAATTTCATTGCCAGGATCGGGATGGATGGAGAGCAACAAATAATGTCAAAGGAGCTTTTTGCTAATGAAGACCGGACATAAAATTATTGCCCACTTCACTGACTTTCAGTTTTAGATACACATCACCATTAAACATTTATAACTGGGTTTTGGCTTTTCTTTATTTCTAACGTTTCCATCTCCTTTTTGTTTTTTATTTTAATTATTCCCCCCACCAACTTTCGTAAAAGCTTACAAGGGAGAGCACTTTTTTTTTTTTTTTTTTTTTTTTTTTTTTAAGATTAAAAGGGGTTATGCTTGGCATAACAAACATTTAAAAATGATTTTTATTATTTTTTTAATTGGGAGGAAAAAACTATCCAAGTTTTTCAGATTGGCATTAACTTTGAAAAGAAAACTATGAAAATTTACGAACCCATAAAACCAGATTTAAATAAATGTTACATAATTGTTGCCTGATCTTATTAATCAACAGCCAACAAAATGTTATAACATTCAGAAAATACTCAACAAACTAAAATATGTTAGTTTGTTACTGCCCAGAATAATGTTTATATTTAACATTTACCCATATAAAAAACGAGTGCAACAGGCAGGATGAAAGTTAATATTGTTTCAATCATTATCTCTGTGACTGCTTCAGATCAAACTAAAAGAATAATGATGTATGGTGCCTTTACAATTTTGAATTGAGATTATTACTAGCATAAAATTGATTGCAATTTTTTTTTTTTTTTTCAAATTATTTCTAATACACACTTATGTATGTCAGTTGTCAAAGTGACATTACAGGATTTCACCATGTGTTCAAGGTAAACTGGGGGTAGGGGTAGTCTCCATCAGCATCTTTTGGATTTGTTGGTCTGACTATTTTCTGTCTGCCATTGTAACATACAACTTTTGCCATCCTTGACATGGATTTCAGTAAAGTCAAATGTTGAAACTTGTAGAAAATACTGTATTTGCTAAGTGCAGGTGCCTAAAAATGACTTGATATTTTTAGCTCATCTTTGACATATATGGAATCATCTTTTTTTTTTCTCCCCCCCCCCACTCTCTACTCTCTCTTTCAGTAATAAAGATATATTTTTTAATTTATGATAATCTGTTTACATTTAAGGAATAGGCCAGCTAATAGGAACATTTTGAATTCTTTATTCTTTTATTTTTTTTCAACTCAGTGGTTGAAGTAAAATCTATGGAAAATTAAGTTTGCTGGGCTAATTCAATGGTAAATCCTTTCCCACTCCTGATTATTTGCTTTTAAAACTCAAAGAATTTCACTATTTTGTCCCTTTAGCACATATTGAACCAATATTTCATTTACTTTTCTACTCCTGTGAAGATGGCTTTTCAAATAAAACCAGTCTTCTGTGTAGAGTGTATTATTTTTGTTTTCTGTCATCACAGGCGGAGCTTACTCATACCAATCTGCTCCATTCAATACATCTCGATTTACTTTTTTTCCTTTAATGCTTGTTTTTTTTTTTTTGTTTGTTTGTTTTTTTAAAAAAAAACCTCTTCAGAATCTACTTATGACCTGTTATTGGTGTACTATTGTATATATTTCTCAGGGCAACTTACTTGATACTACCCAGTTGTCCTCACATGAGAGGTTGTATTAATTAGATGGAAAAAAATAATGAAAATATGTGAATTCATGTTTTCCTCGAGAACATCAGTGTGAAGTCAACTGAATTTTCTTCCATTCTCACTGCTGCTAGGCCAGCCATCCATCTCCTTTTAGAATTCAATAAAACATTTACTCATCTACTTTTGTTTTTATACAAGAAACACTATTCATTCAATAAAACAATAAATGATAGAAATTTATAAAATCTCTCTTAAAACAGTTTTTCTGGAAAATAGGCTTTTCAGTCTAATGTTATTTCTTTTACTTAGTATCAATGAGATTTATTTTTGTTTAAGGTAATGTGGAAAGTCAACATGATTGTCATTTTTCCTGCTTGTCGTATGCACAATCTATTTTAATTGCTGCTCTTAAACGTAATGTGATTTATATTTGATAAAGCTCTTTATTTTGTATTAAGTCTCTGGTATTTGATGAAGGGTTCTTAAGATCTAAGGGATTTATTTGCTTGAAGGCATTTCTAATATAGACTTTTATGAACATGATGTCCATGTCACTTGACCTAACAAGGTTATTAAAGAACATAACTTTAGCTTGAAGCTTAGCATCTCATGGTGTTGACAAAATACCCCTTGCACAACTTGTGTGTTCAATTTATTCCCTATATTAAATTTTATAACTGATCTGCAGGCGGAGGTATTTGAAATTAATTACTTGATAGAAAGTGAAATGAAATAGATTCTGTGGAATAAAGCAAAGATATTGAAAAATCTGACAATTTTTTTTTTTTTATACACAAGTATGGCAAATATTCAGTAGTGATTTATATGGTGTGTCAGTGATAACCATCATGGATGAAATATGTACTAGTAACCAAACCTTTTACTTAATGCCTTTCAATTTATTTACTTTTTCTTTTTTTTTTTCTTCTATTATTTAAGAATTGAAAATGTTTACAAGGTTAAAAAATATCTTTATCAACACACTAGGAGATTGATATCTCGGATATTTTCTTGAATATTTATGATCTGTGTCAGCAGCGTGACCACACCCAAAATGTTTGGTGGTTGAATCTGATGGGCCGTCTGCAACGCCGACCAAAACATTGCTTGAATCGAACACTTGAGCCTTCACATTTACAACCACGGGGTGGAAGTGCACCAAGACATTGTCGTCGGGATACTTGCTGACCGCCAATACATCTGCTCCAGGGAGTCCACTGGCCCCAGCTATTCTGTTGGCATTTCCCCCATGCACTCAGGTCCATATTGGGAAGCGTGTCACAGGACACTACTTGATTGCTGCAATGAAACACATTTACATGAACGTTTTCTTTCATTAATCTTATCTCCCAACAGGCGCAACACACACACACAGTAATTGATTTTTATTGTCTTATCATAAGCATGTAATAAAAAGATATTTTATTGTAGGAAGCTGGCAATTTTGCTTGCTCTTACATATTCAAAATCTCAATTTTGTAGAAATCTATCAATTGTGCACCAACTTCACTCTTCAAATAACACTTAAGTCCAGCCCTCTAGCTCTGGATGTTATGTTGTGAGTCTATTAACTTATCTGGGGTGATAAGGGTGCCACATGTAGTGCAGCCATAACAGCAGTGCTGTGTCTATGGCCTGATGAAGCTCATCCTCCTTTAAGCTGGTTTTGTATTGAGATTTTCTTGGATTAGTTGCCATCTCAAAGCAGGTAATTAGATTTGAAAGATATTTATATAAAAGTGAATGTAAAACTCTTCCAGAGTTTGAACTTGGCTTGCCAATTTCTCCTGAATCATTAACCACTACATCATATTCACATTCAGTTAGGGCTGCAGATGCTTATAACATTGAGTATGACTGGCATAGCAGATAACTATGACTCAATCGTTAGTGGAATTGGGAAATTCCTAAGTATGCCTATACACAAAGGTGTGTTGATCTGTAGCAATGAATGAACTATGAAAGGCAAAAGAAAAAAGTGGCCTAAAATGTGAAGCCCATTGGCAAGAGCAAATAAGGTGAGTAATGTCAGGATTGTACTCGTACTCCCAAAAGTATGAGACACCTAATGAAGAAAAAATTTGGTATTAGCTGACTTAGTTCGCTATCACTTCATACTTGGCCAGTAGTTAGACGCATTGTCTAATCAAACTTTTCAGGTTAATGGATAAGTTTGCATTTTTTTTTTTTTTTATAAAAGCTCTGAGGTATCAATGTGTAGGGCTGAAGTTGTTAGTATATATGTATATGTATATATATCTTCCATTCAAGCAAGAAGGGCAAAACTGCCCTTTTTTTTTAACAACCTAAATTGAAAAAAAGTTTTTCAGGGAGTAGGCAGAGGTGGCGATAAACATAAGTGAAATCAATGACTAGAAAATGTAACTTCATCGAACCCAATGATTTTGATACATGTTTGAGATTGCCTTAAAAAAAAATATTTGTTGTTAACATTCTTCTTTCATTCGGTTTTTCCAGTTACGAGTCCTTTTTTTTAAAGCTGATGGTTTTGTGTTCATTTTGTTTAGTTCTTTTTTCGTAACAGATTTAATGTTTAGTATAGAACTTAGAAAAAATTCTCAGTGTGAGATAGGCAAGAAGTAAGACATGTAGCAACATCAGCACGGCAAAGGGCACTCCTTTAAAGGCAAGGAAGGGCCAAAATATTTTAAGTCAAGTGATAGCGATTGCTGTATGAGTCGTACGATTTTTGAATCAAGCTGTCAGTGGTGTATAATTGCTGCTTGTATATATACAAACTAGCATAGATAGCTAAGGTGGGGGGCAAGACAGTAAAGATGACCACCCATAAAAATAGGCTGAATTCCATTTTTGGGAACCATATGTAATGACAAATGTATCATCCTAACAAACTGCTCTTTAAATATTATCACAGTTGAAAAATAGGTAACATGACAATGTCTAATGTAAAAGGCAATGAAGTGACATGGATAAATCCCCAATGTGTACTAAGAACGGTTAGAGATTTCATTAAATGCACATTTATACATCCAACAGCTGGAATGTGTCTAAAAGTTTGATTGAAAAGGGATCTGCGCTTGTTAATAGGAAAAACGTTCTCCATAATAACATAATGCTTCATACAGCAAAGAATAACAGGAGAAAAAATTGCGTGTTCTCCAACCATATTCACCTGACCTTACACCAAAACATTATCTTTTTTTTTTTTCAATCAACAAAACATTTAAATCTCCAATGACAACCAGATTTGAGTTCATCGAAAGCTTTTCACATCAAAACTTGCAGAATGTTACTCAAAAGGTATGAAAGAGCTGCCTCGATAATTGGTAACAAGTTACAAATAATGGTGAATTGAATAAAATGTAATTGTACTTTATTTTTGGAAGAATAAAGTTGGACATTATGATTCAGCATAATATTTTCTTTCTTGATTAGTACAATAAACTGTACACGTTTCAGCGACAACCTGTTGAGTTAGTATGTCATAAAGATATCAACCCGGACACTGTATTGTCAAGAATAAATCATTAACAAGAGAAAGCCAACTTGTTTTTTTTTTTTTTTCGTTTCCGCGTGTTGCTTTTTCATTCAGCAGTCGGTTGAATGCAAATGAAAACAACTTTTCCCCTCTTGAACACATCGATAAGGTAAATAAATGTATGGAAGGCAGTGTATTTATTCTTAAAATGCCGTGTTTCTTCATCACGTACACGATTATGGCTCTCCAGAGATTCCTTTTCTTTCTGCGAATTGCCATGTGTTCTAGGGAAATAGAGTGGCTAGTTTCTTGTCTTCACGGTTTTGAATTCAAAATTGACAATTGTCTCTTTTCTATATTGGCCAAGGTATCATAGACCCTTCTTTGGATATTGTTGATAATCTTGAGGTATGTAATAGGCATGTCAAACCATATAAGGCAGTAATATTCAGTGCGCGAATAAATGATTGATTTATAAATGTGTAAGATGGATTCTGATGTGAACATTTTTTTTAATAAAATATAGTGTATAGCAGTTTCATAACCAAATTTTTATTTGTGATAAAATTTACTTTTTTTTTGTCTAAATTTTATAGGAAAAAAAATTACATTTCTTGAAATAAAAACTATGGAGTAAGATATAACTTAACTGTTTTCACCCGTTTGATTTATTAAAAAAAAAAAATGAAAATAAATAAATAAAAGTTTGTTTTAAATTCGACCAGACTGTCTATAAACGACTATTTATTTTTTTCTTTCTTCTTTTTTTATCTTCTTACGCAACTTTTCGCCTATAAATACCATAAGATGGTATCTAGGAAAGTTTAGAAAGTTAAATATCACCACGTTCTGACAGACTCTCGAAACATTGCCCCAAAAATCAATATGGAGCATTTTACGGCATATCAGCCTTTGGGGATGGAAAGGGTGATTATCTTCCTTTGGTTGAGACGATATCAAAAGTGTCACCTAACGACCAGTGAGCGACGCCAGTTAATAGTGTGACGAAAGCCAGTTTTTATTCGTCTCGAATCAAGACGTGCCTGCCTACACGTTTTAGTACGTAAGCTGCAAAGAAGACAGACGTGACAAGCCCACAGTGGTAAGGCATACAGAAAAAACCATATGGCCTCACGAGGTACATAGAAGACACCTGAAGCTTTTTTTTCTTTTCTTTTGGGAAATATTACAAGTAAGACCCTATCGATTTTCGCTTCTTTCACATTGCTTGTTGTATACATATGTTATAGTTTCTCTGTGTGGGGCAAATTCGTGACAAATATGTATATATCGATATAAAAACCTCTTTGAGAACACTTCCTGTTTGACATACCTTTCTTTCATTTATTCTGTTCTGTCGGTATTAAAGTGTTACTATATTACAGATAGAATAATACTCACAATGGTGAAATAAAACTTGCTTTCTTGCATAATATCTTCATTAAGCCCTTAGGTTATTCAATGTCGACATTTATTTATTTCTTGTCAACACTTTACTTTCTATTTACTTTATTTAGATTCGGATTGATGTCCTCAACTTTGTTGTTATCATCACAACGTTTCAGTCGTTGCTCCTTCCGGCCTTCTTCAGGTGTCTGTAGACCCGGGAATTTCGAACTGAGCAATTTATTTAATCTACGTTTCACTGTCCATGTCTGAAGATACTTGTTCCTTTTTTAGTACTACTCCGTTATTGCTAGCGTTGTTTCTACTGAAGTCTGTACTATTTGATCCAGGGATTGAACTCACAATTACAATGTCACCAAATTCACGGCTCAACGTTTCTAATCCTCAAAACTATTAGTCCAAATATAAATAATGACAATCCTCATACCGGAAATTCATTAAGAGTTTCTTTCTAAAGTATTTCCGCCGGGGTTTTAGTTCATTTTAAAGTAGAAAAAGAAACAATAAGATGCGTCTAGTATATTGTAGTGATAGAGAAATAAATAAGTAAAATTAATAACAAAATGACCAACATTTCACCATCTCTAAAATATTATTATATTGTATTTTGAGTTAAAGATCAAATGGAGATCAAATATGGATGGGAATCCGGCAGGATGATAAAATAAATGAACAAATACGAAGCATTAATCTAACATGTTTCACTTTTATTAAAGCGTCGTCAGAGATTGAGAGAAAACAGACAAAAAAGTCTTTTTGTCTGTTTTTTTCTTTGTCTATTTGTTCTTTTATTTTATCATATTGTGTTATATAAAGATTTATTTTGTATTTATTAACACTCTGTGCATTTTCTTTTAATCACTACACAACGTCAATATGCATCCAACCCAAATACTCCGATATATGATTGGAACAGACGATAAGATAAAAAAAAACTCATCCATAACAGATAAATTCCCCACTAACCTATATAATGGCACTAAATTCAAAAGTAAATAGCCTAGCAAATTTAGCTTAAAACTATGTTTTTTTTAAATCAATTCACCCCAAGCACGGTGATAATGCCACTAAGACACATGGGGATACAGGGAGTGAAAAAGAATGCGAAGACTTTAGAAGGAACCAGAAATCTAATCATAACCATGAAACAAGGGATAAACTTCTATTCCTGTTCAAAAGATCCGGGAAGAACGTGAACAGGACGATAGGCGAACCTATCTACTCCTATTGAAGAAAAAAATAAATAGTAAATAAAAATTTCATAGTTCAGGAGAAGACATTAGAAGTATAGAGTTGAAATAGACTTTAGAAGGAACCAGAAACCCAATCCTAAACAGTAAATAAAGTATAAACGTTTATACTATTTACATTATTCGGACTATTATTCTCATCTTTGTCGCCATATTTATTACAACATTTCGGCCGCTGTGCGCTCTGACCTTCTTCAGGTTGTTGGAATGTCGAACTGAACCCTTTATTTCGCTCACTGGGGTAAACTATTCTCGTTCCACGTGTCATGTTTTAATGTATATCAGTTATCTCCTGTTAATTCCTCTCGCCAAGTTCTCCACTGCCTTAACCGGGTATTGAACTCACACTCTTTGGGTTCTGTCACTGGATCTAACTAACGCCTTTATCCACTGTGCCATATGTCCTTAAAGAAGGCCAGGGCGTACAACGGCCGAAACGTTGTAATAAATGTAGCGACAAAGATGAGGACAATAGTTCAAATAATGTTAATAGTGTACATAATACCTCATCTCAGATATATAGACAGATAATAAACGTTTATTCCTGTTAAAAAAAAAGAAACTAGCGAGGAGTGTGAACCGGGCGATAACAAAATCTATCTACTCTTACTGAGGAAAAAAAATAAATAGTGAATAAAAATTCAGAGTCTAGTCGGAGACGTTAGAAGTATAAACTTGAAGAGAAGGAACCTGTAACCCAATCTTAAACCGGAAACAAGGGATAAACCTCTACTCCTGTTCAAAAGACCTGGAAGGAATCTGAACCAGACGATAAGATAACCAGATTCCAACTGGCTACAAGATGTAGATTAATTTACATGTAAAATCCGTACTAGTAACTGTATTATACCATCATCTTTTATACTTTATTTGGTTACTTACTTTTTACGCGGCAGCAGAAATGCGTTCGCTTGAATTCGGGATATATTGGTATTTAGACATATTATCTTCGAAAGAGTCATCTGTCGGATTTGGTCCAATTGATCTGTGAAAACAAAGTTGCAGATTCTAATGCTTATTTTTGATTGGCGGACATATAGATGTCCGATATCTGTATATGCTAGTTGTAAATATATGTGAGTAATTTATGTGGTTAATTAGTGAAGCTATATGCATATTGTAGTCTTTAGGGTACGAATAATTTCTTTTAATGCGTAAGCATTGTTTATAGATTATGGATTTCTTTACATTGGTTGGGCGGGGTAACTATTAATATTCAAATAACAGTGACTATATGTTTGGTATAAAGTGATGTAAACATCTTATTGATAATGATGCATACTAATACGTAAAAAAGGAGATTCTTGTCGAAGAATATTCTATTTAATGAAGTTACCGTAATTTCCTATGTATAATACGGCTTCATCCATAATACGCACACCTAAAATTTTGCTGAAAGTGTGGGAAAATGCTTCTACTCATGCATAATACGTATCCCTTGTTTTGTAATCAAACCCTGTAAATTGTACCTCTCTAATTTCATTACGGTCAGCGTTCCCTACTCTTATTTAAGAAAATGGTTTTAAACACAGAATAATATTATTCTAATTTAGTTTTATGATAATTCTTATTTTATTTTACAGCAATTTTTAAAAAGATTTTTATATGTAGCTGTGCATAATACGCGCCCATGATTTTGCTTATTGCTTTTTAGAAAAAAATGCATATTATACATGGGGAATTACGGTAATTTTTTTATGGTAATTGTGAATATGTGTATTAAAGCCAGGTAGGGTGTTCTCACCATGCCTCCATAAAAAAATATCGTCAATGTATCATCATCGTAATGTATGGGTTTGCAAATGATATCCAAATATCAATTTTTATTCAATTATCAATTTTTGCAGGCGAGGTTCTTCTCGTTGGAAATGTTATATCTGTAGTTAAGTGTAGTAAATCAATGGACAATTGTTTGATATTCTGTAATTCAATATATATATATATATATATATATATATATATATATAGAGAGAGAGAGAGAGAGAGAGAGAGAGAGAGAGATAGAGAGAGATAGATAGATAGATATGAGAGAGAGGAAGAGAGAGGGTATATAAAAATACTTTATAAACTTTGGAAGCGGATTCTTTACAACAAAACAAGGACAAAAATTCATATAAACAAATGTCCGCAAATCGGTTTTGAGTTATTAAGTCTAAAGAAAGTTTACGGTAGAGGGTGCTGTGTTGACATATAGACTAGGTTACATTTGTTACTCGTGTACATTTGCTCGTGTACATTTGTGGCTAGTCTGTCGCTAACGTTTAAGGTGGGTAGTAGCGAGTTAACTGAGAAGTGTTCCGCTTAACAATGGCAGGATATTCATATCGTCAGGAGGCAAATATGATTTTTACACGCGGCCGCGCGAATGATAATGTGAATGGAGGCTGCACGATTGTATCAGATTGCGTTTCCAGACCGAATGCAGCCTAGTCATCCAACCTTTGTTGCTGTTTATCGTCGCGTTACTGAGACACGATCTATAACACCACAAACTATGGATCGAGGAAGACAGAGATCCGCTCGTACGCCTGACCACAAAGAACACATTCTACAGACTGTCGGACGTTATCCAAGTATCAGCACATGACAAATGGCCCTAGTATGTCGTACATCTCATAGTACCCCATGTAGGGTACTTCAAGTGCAGTTCCTGTATCCGTATATTTTGCAACATGTCCAGGGGCTTTCGTTCTCTCATCACCCTCATATTGCACAAAATGCCGATCCGTTGTTTATCTCTTTAGTCTTTTTACGAATGAGGCAACATTTAGAAGAGATGGAATAACAAATTTACATACCCAACATTTATGGGCTGAATGAAATCCCCATGATACAATACAGGCTAGACACCCGCGTCAGTTTACAATTAATGTGTCGGCTGGAATTGTAAGTGTTTGGTAGGTCCATATGTTCTCCTAGCACGTCCCTACAGGAGCTGTTTACGGGGACTTTATTTCGAATACACTTCCAGACCTGCTAGAGAATGTATTCCTGCCAATACGAAGACGCATGTGGTTCATGCATCATGAGGATCCAGCATATTTTAGTCACGTTGCTCGCTATGCACTGGCTGACATCTACCATGAAAGCTGGATAGGTAGGTGATGACCGGTTCCATAGCCTGCACGTTCCCCTAATCTCAATCATTTGGATTTTTAGTTGTGGGACCACATAAAACAATTGGTTTATGCAGTAGACATTAATAATGCAAAGACACTTCATCAACGTCTCATGGGAGCCTGCGAAAATATTCGACACTGTCTTGGAGTATTTGAAAGGGTGCGCCAGTCAATGACCCGACGGGTGCATGCATGTGTAGAAGCAAGTGGAAGACATTTTGAACATTTGTTATGAGTTGCTGTGTTGATGTATAACGATGGCCTTTTGGACATATGTTTATGTTTTGTAAAAGTATTTTTGGATTGTATATTTTAAAGCGTCTACTGTAAACTTTAAACTTAATAACTCAAAAACGAAAGATTTACGGACATATATTTATATGGACTTTTGTCCTTGTTTTGGTGTGAGGAACTCGCCCCCAATGTTTGTAAATTTATTTTTGATACACCCTATATATATATATATATATATATATATATATATATATATATATATATATATATAATTAATTAAACCTAAAGAGCCAGACAAACCTACCAAGGTTTCACCTACGCGGATCGTCAGGGAAGGCTGGCTAATGAGGTAACGTAAGAACGGAATATATAGCTATATATTCCGTTCTTAGGTTTGCTCTACTTAGCGTATTGAGCACTTTATTTAGTTATTTTACTTACTCGTATCGGTTTTTTTCTTTGAACTCTGAATTTGGATGCTAGACGAATATTTTCGGCTGACGTACATGTTCTTTGTTCTTTCTTTTTTTTGTACCTTTTTTCCCCCCTTTGGTATTGGTTTGGTTATTTGCAAATCAAGACACCGAAGGTTTTCCGGACGAGTACAATTTCTTATATTTACAAGATTATTACTAGTAGATAGATAAATAGACAGATAGATAGATGTCTGATACCACAGAACTTATAGATAGTTTTAAACAGGCAAGACCGCATATTTTTCCTTAAAAAGGCAACCTTTTTTCAGTTAGTACATCACAAGAATCATTGGCGAACACTGTAAAATAACGATAATCGCGGGGCATAAACGAAGTGCGAGGAGACGAGGAACCACGATTAAAATATAATTTAATAATAAAAAAGGCGGGGGAGAAATGGGGAATGGTTAAAAAACAACAAAAAAAACCCAAAAACAACAAAAAAAAAAATCAACAAAAAAAAAAAAAGAAGAAAAACAGGATAAACAGCTCAAGTAATTTAAAATGGAAAATATAAACTCACAAACCACCCACGAATGAATTTCTCTTTCTGCCGACACAAAGATGGTCGATGCAATTTAATGTAAAATGTGCAGATGCTTAGCCGACCGTGCTTTGCCCGAAATAGAAAAACATGAGTCACTGTATTTATAAACACAATCTTCATTTTTTTCTCTCTTCTCCTTTTTTAAATATTAAATTATATTTTAATCGTGGTTCCTCATCTCCCCCCACTTTGTCTATGCCCCGCGATTAATGTTATTTTACACTTTTCACCAACGATTGTTCTGATGTGGTGTTGACCGAAAAAAAAGGTCACCTTTTTAAGTAAAGATATGCGGTCTTGCCTGTTTAATCTATCTATCTATCTATCTATCTATCTATCTATCTATCTATCTATCTATCTATCTATCTATGTCTACGGAAGTTCATATATTTTTTCAGTGTTTATACATATATATTTATCTATCTGTCTATCTCTTCATGTCTACGAGAGTTCATATGTTTTTGAGAGTTTCTATCTATTTATCTATGTCTCTCTGTTCATGTCTACAAGAGTTCACATATTTTTGAGAGTTTATACATTTCTATCTCTCTCTCTCTCTCTCTCTCTCTCTCTCTATATATATATATATATATATATATATATATATATATATATATATATATATATATATATTGCAGTATATGATATTTCGATTTCTATATACCAGGACAATGTTAGGCAAATAACGCGTTTCGTCTAGCAGTGTTTTCTAACCCTTTTTCAATCAGCACCCTACCTTTTTGAAGCCCCCACCCCCACGTTAAATTAAATTTTGAATATTATGCTGAATTTAACGTTCATAACAAGATAACACTTAGGTATTCGTGCAAAAATATTTTTAATATTATTTTCATTTCTATTATAAATGCCAATGATTAAAAGGCTAAAAACGTTTTCATTTGATAGCTTATCTCAATGATTTCAATGCGATGGTTGACTTTGGTGCTTAATGGCTAAGACTCTTATTCTAGGTTCATTTGAAAGCTTATCTCAATGATTTCAATGCGATGGTTGACTTTGGTGCTTAATGGCTAAGACTCTTATTCTAGGTTCATTTGAAAGCTTATCTCAATGTTTTCAATGCGATGGTTGACTTTAGTGCTTAATGGCTAAGACTCTTATTCTAGGTTCATTTGAAAGCTTATCTCAATGTTTTCAATGCGATGGTTGACTTTAGTGCTTAATGGCTAAGGCTCTTATTCTAGGTTCATTTGAAAGCTTATCTCAATGATTTCAATGCGATGGTTGACTTTTGGTGCTTAATTCATTTGAAAGCTTATCTAAGGGTTGACTTTGGTGCTTATTCTTTATTCTAGGTTCATTTGAAAGCTTATCTTAATGTTTTCAATGCGATGGTTGACTTTAGGTGCTTAATGGCTTTATTCTAGGCTCTTATTCTAGGTTCATTTGAATTCTAGGTTCATTTGAAAGCTATCTCAATGGTTTCAATGCGATGGTTGACTTTAGTGCTTAATGGTTAAGGCTCTTATTCTAGGTTCATTTGAAAGCTTATCTCAATGATTTCAATGCGATGGTTGACTTTGGTGCTTAATGGCTAAGACCCTTATTCTAGGTTCATTTGAAAGCTTATCTCAATGTTTTCAATGCGATGGTTGACTTTGGTGCTTAATGGCTAAGGCTTTTATTCTAGGTTCATTTGAAAGCTTATCGCAACGGTTTCAATGCGATGGTTGACTTTGGTGCTTAATGGCTAAGACTCTTATTCTAGGTTCATTTGAAAGCTTATCTCAATGTTTTCAATGCGATGGTTGACTTTGGTGCTTAATGGCTAAGACTCTTATTCTAGGTTCATTTGAAAGCTTATCTCAATGTTTTCAATGCGATGGTTAACTTTGGTGCTTAATGGCTATTCTAGGTTCTCTTATTCTGTTTTCAATGTTCATTTGAAAGCTTATCTCAATATTTTCAATGATGGTTGACGATGGTTGAGGTTCTTTGGTGGTTGACTTTGGTGGCTAAGGCTCTTATTCTAGGTTCATTTGAAAGCTTATCTCAATGTTTTCAATGCGATGGTTGACTTTGGTGCTTAATGGCTAAGACTCTTATTCTAGGTTCATTTGAAAGCTTATCTCAATGTTTTCAATGCGATGGTTGACTTTGGTGCTTAATGGCTAAGACTCTTATTCTAGGTTCATTTGAAAGCTTATCTCAATGTTTTCAATGCGATGGTTGACTTTAGTGCTTAATGGCTAAGGCTCTTATTCTAGGTTCATTTGAAAGCTTATCTCAATGGTTTCAATGCGATGGTTGACTTTGGTGCTTAATGGCTAAGACTCTTATTCTAGGTTCATTTGAAAGCTTATCTCAATGTTTTCAATGCGATGGTTGACTTTGGTGCTTAATGGCTAAGGCTCTTATTCTAGGTTCTCTTATTCTAGGTTCATTTGAAATGGCTTTTATCTCAATGTTTTTTTCAATGCGATGGTTGAAGACTCTTTCTGCTTAAAAGCTTATCTCAATGTTTTAAGATGGTCTTTGGTGCTTATTCTAGGTTCATTTGAAAGCTTATCTCAATGTTTTCAATGCGATGGTTGACTTTGGTGCTTAATGGCTAAGACTCTTATTCTAGGTTCATTTGAAAGCTTATCTCAATGTTTTCAATGCGATGGTTGACTTTGGTGCTTAATGGCTAAGGCTCTTATTCTAGGTTCATTTGAAATGGTTGACTTATCTCAATGTTTTCAATGCGATGGATTGACTTTGGTGCTTAATGGCTAAGACTCTTATTCTAGGTTCATTTGAAAGCTTATCTCAATGTTTTTCAATGCGATGGTTGACTTTGGTGCTTAATGGCTAAGGCTCTTATTCTAGGTTCATTTTCATTTGAAAGCTTATCTCAATGTTTTCAATGCGATGGTTAACTTTGGTGCTTAATGGCTAAGGCTCTTATTCTAGGTTCATTTGAAAGCTTATCTCAATGTTTTCAATGCGATGGTTGACTTTGGTGCTTAATGGCTAAGACTCTTATTCTAGGTTCATTTGAAAGCTTATCTCAATGTTTTCAATGCGATGGTTGACTTTTGGTGGCTTAATTCTAGGTTCATTTGGCTCTTATTCTGCGATGGTTCATTTGAAAGCTTATCTCAATGTTTTCAATGCGATGGTTGACTTTGGTGCTTAATGGCTAAGACTCTTATTCTAGGTTCATTTGAAAGCTTATCTCAATGTTTTCAATGCGATGGTTGACTTTGGTGCTTAATGGCTAAGACTCTTATTCTAGGTTCATTTTTGAAAGCTTATCTCAATGTTTTCAATGGTTGATTTAGTGCTTAATGGTTAAGGCTTCTAGGTTCATTTGAAAGCTTATCTCAATGGTGGTTGACTTTAATGCTTAATGGCTAAGGCTTATTCTAGGTTCATTTTGAAAGCTTATCTCAATGGTTTCAATGCGATGGTTCTTTGAAAGCTTATCTTTTTCAATGGATGGTTGACTAATGGTGCTTAATGACTCTTATTCTAGGTTCATTTGAAAGCTTATCTCAATGTTTTCAATGCGGTTGATGGTTGACTTTGGTGCTTAAATGGCTGGTTGACTTTTGTGCCTTAAGGCTCTTATTCTAGGTTCATTTGAAAGCTTATCTCAATGTTTTCAATGCGATGGTTGACTTTGGTGCTTAATGGCTAAGACTCTTATTCTAGGTTCATTTGAAAGCTTATCTCAATGTTTTCAATGCGATGGTTGACTTTGGTGCTTAATGGCTAAGGCTCTTATTCTAGGTTCATTTGAAAGCTTATCTCAATGTTTTCAATGCGATGGTTGACTTTGGTGCTTAATGGGTAAGGCTCTTATTCTAGGTTCATTTGAAAGCTTATCTCAATGTTTTCAATGCGATGGTTGACTTTGGTGCTTAATGGCTAAGACTCTTATTCTAGGTTCATTTGGTTCATTTGAAAGCTTATCTCAATGTTTTCAATGCGATGGTTGACTTTAGTGCTTAATGGCTAAGGCTCTTATTCTAGGTTCATTTGAAAGCTTATCTCAATGATTTCAATGTGATGGTTGACTTTAGTGCTTAATGGCTAAGGCTCTTAGGTTCTAGGTTCATTTGAAAATGGCTAAGGCTTATCTCAATGTTTTCAATGCGATGGTTGACTTTAGTGCTTAATGGCTAAGGCTCTTATTCTAGGTTCATTTGAAAGCTTATATCAATGTTTTCAATGCGATGGTTGACTTTAGTGCTTAATGGCTAAGGCTCTTATTGTAGGTTCATTTGAAAGCTTATCTCAATGATTTCAATGTGATGGTTGACTTTAGTGCTTAATGGCTAAGGCTCTTATTCTAGGTTCATTTGAAAGCTTATCTCAATGTTTTCAATGCGATGGTTGACTTTAGTGCTTAATGGCTAAGGCTCTTATTCTAGGTTCATTTGAAAGCTTATCTCAATGTTTTCAATGCGATGGTTGACTTTAATGTTTTCTTAATGGCTAAGGCTCTTATTCTAGGTTCATTTGAAAGCTTATCTCAATGTTTTCAATGCGATGGTTGACTTTAGTGCTTAATGGCTAAGGCTCTTATTCTAGGTTCATTTGAAAGCTTATCTCAATGTTTTCAATGCGATCTCAATGATTTCAATGCGATGGTTGACTTTGATTTCAATGCGATGGTTGACTTAATGGCTAAGACTCTTTATTCTAGGTTCATTTGAAAGCTTATCTCAATGATTTCAATGCAATGGTTGACTTTGGTGCTTAATGGCTAAGGCTCTTTTTCTAGGTTCATTTGAAAGCTTATCTCAATGATTTCAATGCGATGGTTGACTTTGGTGCTTATTGGCTAAGAGTCTTATTCTAGGTTCCATGCTTTTTGGAAGTAATCGTAGATCTCCTCGTTTTGTGATTTTCAGGCGGTTTCTTTGTTTAGTAAGCTGTGTAACTGCGTTAAAACCACATTCAGCCATATGGGAAGTTGAAAAAGCAACGAAGAAAAGTTTGATAGATTCCCACGGCTTTAGATACCGTTCAGAAATTTCCTTTTTTTAGCCAATATTGAATAATTTTTAAAAATTTGCAAAAAATGATAAATAACCCCCCCATCCCCGAATATGTTCACCACCCCGCCCAGTGAAATAAACACTCCCTATTTCCCCTTTCAACATAACAGATCCCAAAAATGTATTGCTGGTAATATAGCTTTTTTTCCAAAAATGTATTGCTGGTATTTTTTTTTCCAAAATATATTGCTGGTAATAATTTTTTTTTCAAAAATTCATTGCTGGTACTAAAATCGATTTTTACGCTTTCATAGTGTTTGACCTCAGTTTGGGGTCAACAATTTGCCCCATAGCTGGTTCTATCATCCCTGGTCAGGGTGGACCTGGAAACACCAGCAATTAAGAAGTAGTTCCACGCTCAAAAAAAAAAAAAAAAAAAAAACCCTGATTAGAGGCCTTGCTGTCAGATGTAGTTTATCTTACCACGGACGCCTCATTTGGGGAAGGGGTCTTAGCCCCCCCCCAATCCCTGCAGAGGTGCAGCCGGCGTATTCTGAAACCTCAGCCGACAGGGCGTTATCCCACAATGTGATAGCAGAAGATCCGTGAAGAAAGGTGAATTGAAAGAAATTGGACGCAAAATTATCGTAGATGATTTAACAATCAGTACACTTTCTAGACATTTTCACCTTAGTAAATTGCGTGAAATCAACTTGAATAAATGTTTACTTACTTAAGTTGAAGCCAACTGTTGGATCGTTCCGTTCGTACCAGAAGCGGTCTGCCATTTTTAAGATCCGAAATTGTCTGCCAATAATGCATCCAAACGTTGGTCCGACAACGCCATTCGGTATCGGATTCTCCGACACTCCCCCTGTGAACAGGTCAATGTCATCTGGATGTCTGCAATACAAAGTGACATTAATTTGATAATTATCCACCACTTTGCTGTGCTTAGATCCATTTCTTGGTCTCCGTGAACGTTTATCAAACATCGATGAATGTCAACGTGTACATATTTTCCACAGATTTCAATGACATAACTGTTTCGTACCGACTTTCATGTCAGATGCCATTTTGTCAAACTAACACTCAGTGGTTCTTTATAACAAGAGAAACGTATTGGCTTAGAGGCGGAAAAGATTATTTCTACTGCCATACGACCAAAATATCCGCCTCTGATCTAGTGATAAAAATAGGAATAGCATAAAAAGGAACCATTCTCGTTCTCTCTCTATATACGGAACCGTCATATAGCCTGAGGTGTTTTTACCGATTGAGCCACAGAGGAGCTGGCTATATGACGGTTCCGTATAGGATACAGGTTCGATTCCTGTCGAAGGACGCATATTTTCTATGAAATTTTTCTCGGACATTCAGGCCGGTAAATGTTGTTAATACTGTTTATTTTAAACAGAGCATTTACTTGAATATTTGTATCTATAAAAAGAACGTATAAAAATAAATGTCTTAAAATAATTGTCGGATTTTATTCATTTCATAATGAATGAAGCATTTGTAGAGTTCGTATTTAAATTACTTTGGCTTGTGCCATCTTGTAGTTATTTAAATGGCTGTACCATTCATTGATTTTTTTTCTTCTTTTGCTTGTTTTTTTTTTTTTTAATTTTGACTGTAATGTTTTCACTTATCCTTCATTGTGTCCTGTGTATTTGATTCTCCCCACTGCCATTATTTTTCAAACTTCTTACTTCAGCTCCTCCCCAACTTGTTTAATTTAGAATGTGTTTACCTTAGAAATTTGCTTATCATTTTACATGTTAATAGGAGTAGATAGGCTCGCCAATCGCCTGGTCTGCACTCCTTCCATGTCTCTTGAGCAGATGTAGAGGTTCATCTTTTGTTCCCTGATCAGGATATGTCTTTCTTTTACCAGGACCACAATGATTTAACTGATTCTACTTTTTGGTGATCAGACTAGCTAATAGATAGAGACAGTTATGGCGGTCTTTTTCTCTCTTCTTAAAACATATCCCATGGAAATCGCATAAAAATGAAATAAAACTAAATCAGCTAACAAAAAAAAAAAAAAAAGAAATTAAAAAAAATAAATAAATAAAAAATAACCTACCCCTCCAATCTGTTCTTTCTCCAATATTCGTGGTATCTGTTCCAACTTCTGTAGCATAGAATCTTATCTCCTAAAACGGTCGCCAGGTATTTTTACCCTTTGTGAAACCAACTTCCTTTGCTACCGATGAATTTTTGGTTCCTGGGTATCTTCCTCTTCAATTCCAGTTTTCACATGCATGGCCTTGGTGTTTACATCCGGTATCATCTTCCGATGATCAGAAAATTGTCTATCGAGGCCGCTGACTACACTTCCATGTGCTTCAGTCATTCGCTACTAAACTTTGTCAGCTATCTCTTTTTCCTTTATCGTTACCCACTCTTCCCAAGACTGCAGTATATTAGACGCAATAACTGACAATATAGAAAAGGCACTTTCTCTCCATCCATCTGCGAACATCTTTGTCTTCGGTGACTTTAATGCTCACCACTGATGTTGCCTGTACACAGACATTAAAGTTTTCTATTGCCCGATCCTTCACCCAAATCGTGGACTTCCCCGCTCGTTTCCCTATCCAAAGCGAGCAACAGGCTTCTCTGCTGTATCTATTTTTTTACCTCCTCTTCTCGTTCTTGCCGAGCTTCGCAATACTATCTTCTTGGTAACTCGGACCACTCTTTGGTAGCTATTGATATCTCCTTCCAAGTATCCATTAAGCAGGAACCCCTTAGCCATAAAACCTCATCCATTATCAGCATGCTAGTTGGGACTCAATGCTGGATTTTCTTCGTGACGCGCCTTGACATATTCAGCCTTACAATTGTAAATTTCGTCACTGAGTTCTCTTCTTGGGTTGATGATGGCAAGACACTTTCATATTTTTTCGGAAATACCAGATGTAACCGAAATTATATCCATGGTTCACACCAGTATGCTCGGCCGCCATCGCATACAGGAACCACTATTTCCGGCTATACCAACAGGACATCTCTCGTCATAACAGGTGCTTATTTGCTACTCCTCGTAATAAATGTAAGCGACTCATCGAAGGAGCTGAGAGAAAAAAAAACTTAGCTCTCGTGACTACTAGCGTCTCTCTAATAGGGCATTAAATAAGGGCAAGGTCTCTATTCCTCCTTCAATCGATTTGAGGTGTTATCATCCTTTGCTGATAAAGCTGAATGCTTTGCCGTAAATATTCAGGTTGGTAGACAAAAATAAATAATCTGAGCATATGGGTATCGACTAAAAATAACGTTTAAAGTGATAAAAATTTGTTGGATTGATAAATAAAAAATCCGTTACTTCTTATATATACATTGAACAGTCTATTCATTTATCAAGTTAATCGGCATTTTCTGTGATTTTTCAGATATTTTACACATCTCTTGAATTCACCAGACTAGGAAATAAACACCCTCATTTTGTACCACTTTTTTTTTTCTAAGGAAGCTATTTTGCGCCTTAAGTTCCTTGACCTCCGTATGTACATTCCATCTCAAATCAACCAACGGCCACAAGTGACCCTCTCAGAAAAACCTGGGGAAATTCACAAGTGGTTCGTGATTAAAATTATTGATAAATCCCAAATATTAGATCTGTATCTGTAATAGTTTCAAAATCAGAGTGTCTTGAAATTTTACTGCATTTTTTTGCGTTTTGATAAATAAGGCTGTCAACGAATTTCTGAAATTCATAGCGCTAAGGATATTGCATGTACATATTTGAAACTTCCTCGCAGTAGTTAATGTTTATTATAGATTACAAAAATATCAACAGCTTAAGTATGTCTTATATATCTTTATTTTCATACGAACTTGAAAATGGCGGAAAATGGAAAAAAAAAAAAAGAAAAAAGATGCTGTCAATTTTGAGAGTTTCTCATTTACAAAGTAATTCAGTTATGGCTTCCAAATTAGTTTTCCATTTATTTTAGGTTGGAGTCATAAATGATTTACGTTTTTTGTTTTTTTTAGACATTATTCTTCATAAAAAAAAATGATGTACAATTATATTTTATTCAATTATATATTTACTGGCATTTGCAATGACTTGTCACTTATCAGGCAGCTCTTTTGGACGTGAAGCTTTTTTCGAGGAATTCTTGAATCTGGTTTTCATAAAAGAATGTTTGCCCCATCAAAGCGTTTTGCAGCAACAGGAAAAGATATTGATTGAAGGAAGATTAGGCGTATATGGCCGGTGAAGTAGAACAAACCAACCGAATTCTAAAATATCTTTGTTATTTTTGCTGTATGCGGTTATACAGGAGAACTATATTTTTCCTTTAATCCGCTGTGTACATTGCTACTGCCGTGCAAAAACTAAGATGTATTAGTGTATTACAAATTTATTCTTTATCGTCACGTATGATGAGCACTTAGATACATTTCGTCATTACAACTGGTCCACTAAAACGGAAATTACTTATGGCATAACCTAATTTTATTCACTCTGCATGACTTCTATAGTCAATAACGTTCAAGGAAAAAAGAAAGAAGAAATCCTTACGCATAGATACTTTTCATTTGGTTGGCAGCCTGGAAACTGTGGTCAATAAGTCCACCTGGTCCAATCCCAAAATGAGAAGCGACTGAAAAATCGCACCAGTGGCGCCAAATGTTGTAAGGTGGAAGTCCATGGTCTCTTCCTCGCTGGATATTAAAAGATGCTAAGTCAAGGCTGTTACCGAAAGAGTCTTCAAAAAGGTGATCTGTTAACTGCGGACTCATGAAGCGGTCGGATTTCTGGGCTGAGTCTGCGAGTAAACCCCGAACAAATGCATCAACCGATTCTTGTTTGTTCTGGAAAAGTAATATTATGTTTAATCGAGGATCACGTAAAGTAAAAGCTAATGCTACGTCGATATATTTAGATACTTCACTGGGAGTAGAAAATTTAATAATCGTAATAAAAACGGCCATATTAAAATAATTCATTTACGAACAAATACCTTTGGGAAAGGTATGCATCCTTCTTATCTAAGCTATGGTTAAATAGCATACAGAGTCCTATAGACTTGGGTAGCAACCGGTCTAATAGAAGGATAACTTAAATCTCCAACCATGGGTTAAATAGCCTCACCTACCCGTAACTGGCAAAGCGTGGTGAGTACGGCTATATAATTGAAAGATATGGTCAATCAGGAAGGGGTTCCTTTAGCAGGAACGAGAATGCCCTGAATCTGGATATTAAAATCAAACGAAAGGAAAAGTCATGGTTACTGTGAAGCGGTAAATTGAAAAACAAAAGGACAAAAATAATAAAAACTTAACTTGTTTTCTTTCTTTTCTCATCAGATCTCTATTAGATATAAAAAAAATATTCATTCTGTACATTTTGTATACGCGCTGTGTACTCAATAGTGCCTGACGAGCAAAGGATAAAAAAGGGTTAAATTTTTGGTTCCGTTTTTGCCCTTTTTTGTTTTTCAATTTACCTCTTTGAAGTAAATATATATTATTTCATTCTTTGTTTTCATTCTTTATTCTTAAGGACACATGACACGGTGGATTAGATCGAGTAACAGGACCCAAAGTGTTGTGAGTTCAACACCTGGTTAAAGCAGTGGAGAACTTGGAGAGGGGACTTAACAGGAGATAACTGATAACTGACATCCATTAGACGTGGCACGTGGGACTAGAACAGTCTACCCCAGCGAGCGAAATAAAGGGTTCAGTTCGACAGTCCAACCACCTGAAGAAGGCCGGGGCGTACAACGGCCGAAACGTTGTGATAGATATGGCAACAAAGATGAGGACGATGTAAATAGTGTACATTATATCTCATCTCAGAAATAAAGACAGATACTAAACAGAATAAGTTATATGTGTACCGTGAGTATCTCGTCAGTCTTTCCATACATTGTTTTCAACAAAGTCGGGGTCCCGAAATCCGTGTTGATGTCAGATGACCTCTTTGTAAAAAGGGACTGAACCATAGAGTGCCCGAAACGAAACGCCGCTGTTGAAAAGCCGTTCCGGATGCTAGGGTCAACTGTTGGATCGTAAACGTCATGAAAACCCTGTGACGGACCATCTAGACCGAGGAAGGTAATGAATTGTCGGTTGAGAATCGTGGGCAAAAATTCTCTGTAGTTGATGTGTTGTATGATAGCTGTGGTTATTCGTTTCGTTTCCTGGAATATCTTTTCGTCGTCCCAGCCGAGATCCATATTGTTTAACTGACGGGCAATTCTGTTGTGTTCACGAAGGAATAAGGTGTGGATACTTGCAAGACCCATTTGTTCATTAACACGACGGTCTCCTGCAATAGAATACAACACAATAAATCTTTCAAGGGAAACTGGAACAAATATCAGGGAGAATGTTGAGAGGATGGACATGAACTGATAAATATAACTTTATTTTTGTTTTTAATAATGTTCACCCAATACAAGGCCCTAGAGCCACTCTAGGTAGAGGGTTACTGTGTTGTGTTGTATGAGCGTAAAAAAAGGGTAAGAAGTGATGTTCTTGGGGCTATGCAGGAAAGATAAAGGCTAATTCTAGACTTGAAAAGGTGAATATGTAAATAGTGAGTGTTTTCGTTTCGCAGGTTTTGAGTTGGTGAAATAATGAAACAAAGTGGAAAAGCTTATATAAATGACGCCTTTCCCCGATGTCTGTTGGGTTCAGCTTCTTCAGGTCGGAATAACAGACGTCGGCGAAAGCTTTTCCAATTTCTCTTATCATCCCCATTTTTGTTTCGGATACTATTGTACATGATACAAACACACAAATATGACAGTATGTAAGAGGTGTGTCAATTTAATTCCCGAAATGGCCCTGTGAAAGCAAAGTCTGATTACTTGCGCATTACTGCTGCTGTTACTTCAAAATATTCCCCTCGTAAAGCTGTGTAATTCGTGAGACGATGGTGACATTTCTGGAAACATTCTTGGAACTCATGTACCGAAATAACTTTCGTGATTTTGGATCTCAGAGATGACAGAAAATCTTTATTCTTTCAGAGCATTTCTCAATTTTGGAAATAGTTCCAAATCACAGCCCATTGAATAAAGTGGATGGTATACTTTTGCAATGGGTTCTTTTTACTAGCCAGGAACTCATGAACTTCTAACGAATGAGGTGCATTGTCATTGTGGAATCAAGATTTCGGTTCTTTCCTCTCGAACAAATTCTCGTAACCATTTCGGCAATTCCAATAACACTTTTACATGTTTTTTTTTTCGAGTATCCATCATTATGCATATATTCTCGCCTTTGCTTACACTGCAAGTGGTAATTCGAAAACTCTCGATTTCTTCATCGTGTGTTCGCCACAAGCCATTTGTAATAGGGGCTAAAGTTTTATAAGCACTAACCATACTTGACGCAAAACTTGATGTCAATCCACTGTTCCTGAGTTTTTTCACTCATTTTCCGCAAATAGTGCAACATGAATACGTGCAACTTTCTCTACTGCTCGGCAACGAATGGTTCCTCTGGTTTACGTCTCAAGAAAGCGAAATTTTCAATATGTCCTGATGTTCTCTATTATAAATGTTTTTCTGTCTTATTACGCTAACGACTCACTGCGGTCATTTCGGGAACTAAATTTCACATAATTTATGAATATCTCTCAGAATGTTGGTATATCTCTCTAAAAGGTGTTTAAGGTCACATCACTTTGAAACACCGGTTCCCGTACGATCTCCAAAATTAAGCAACATTGAGCCTGATTAGTATTTAGAGGGGGTGACCGCTTGAGAATACCAGATGCTGTAAGCTTGGATGTGCAGGTGGTGTAATGGATAATGGCTCGGAATTGTTAATCGGAGAGCCGAGTTCCAATTTCTGTTGTGTTCGTTATATTCACTTACGTGCAAATACCCTTGGGAAAGGTATGAATCCTCCTCTTCTCCCCCAGTTATGGGTTAATTAGTAAAACTAGCATTAGTAAACCATTATTATTTTAAAAAATTCTTACAATTTAAAAAAAATATTTTCTGACTTTAATTAACCAGCAAAGGGTTGATAAGCCGTAAAAACAAATCAATCAATAAAAAAACCCCACAATTTTGACTGTGACTCTACCTATATAAGCTTATGATACAACCTTCTGGAAAAGTGACATTTGATCTTGAAAGTTTTCATTTATTTGTTTGTCCATTTCCTTTTTAATACTTTTGGGCAGTGATGGTTGCTTTGAAAAACTTCTTTTTCTTTTTATGTGCCGTGTCCTTTCAGGACGTAGGCGATCATGGCTCTCCACTTCCCCCTATCCCTTGTGGCTCTCAATAAGTGTCGTCCTTCTGCCACCTCCTCCAGACCACGTTCTGTCATCCAGTTGCTTAATCCCGCCAGGTATGTCATGCGTTGTTTTCCCTTGTCTCTCTTTCATTCTATTCGACCCGTGAGTGTCAGATTCTCTAGGCCCTCTTTCCTCATTATGCGTCCCAGAAACTTCATCTGCTTCTTTCTCATGTTAAGTATAAGCTTTTTCCTTGTTAGTATCCTCTCCAAAACCGCATCGTTGCTGACACGCTCGGTCCATAATATCCTCATCATCCTTCTGTAGAACCAAAACTCCGTCGCCTTGAGTCTCTTCTTTATCTTTTAGGAGACCGTCCAACATTCGCTGCCGTAAAGAAGGACAGATGTCACGTGACAGCTCAGTATTCTTTTCTTTGCTACCAAAGAAAACCTCCTGTCTCGTAATACTCTGCCCAGCTTTTGGAATGCGTCTTTGGTCATCCCAATATCTTAGTGGCGCACTTACTACTGGTCACAAAACACCAGATCCTTCAGTCTCAGATAATAAAAAAAAACAAAAAAACATTTAGAGCTTACTTGACTTTTTGGATATTCTAATCAGAGCCAGCTCCCAAAATATAAGAGAGAAAAATAAATTGTAATAATGTATGTTATGGTAATTTACCGACACACGCATGGACTCTCTCAGCTATAAATAGGAGCAGGTACTGCCTTCTGGAGAGGGAAGTTTCCAGCAGTCAGCTCTGACAGTCGGACCGAACATTCTTGCTGTAACACTCTCTTCTGTATATGTTTGTATTACTGTTTTCTGTTAATATATTTGTGTCTTTATTTCTGGCCATAACAAGGTCAAAACAATGTAAAGCTAGAAATTTCACTAAACCATTATTATCTTCTAAAAAAATTCTTACAATCGAAAAATATTTTCGGGCTTTAAAAAAGGGTTGATAAGTCGTGAAAACAAATCAATAAATATCTTTAAACGATCTCACCTGCTCTAAAACAGTAATTATCTGCCGAAGTTAGAACGCAGCTCTGTTGAGGGTCCTTCGGTAGAAGATGAGGCGAAGATTCTTTCATTTCCCCTTAAAATGAAACATTAGAATTCATGAAGAAAACAACATTAAGCATTGTGTTATAAAAAGATCATAATTTTATAGCTCTACTGATTATGCAGCATTAACAACAGAACATGATATTATTATGACATTCAAGATGTAAGAGGCAAGACGATACAGAACCAAAAGGTTTATCGACATTATAAAATAAATAGATAAAATGCTTTCGTAAATTTCTTTCAAGGGTTGATGCCTTACAAGCAAAATGGTTTAACTACAGACTGCATTAATAACATTCCATGCCAATGAGGAAACCAAACATCTTTGCAAACTCAAGAAACATTATAAAGCTATTTTCATAAGAGGAAACAAAATCTATTATGTTAGTTTATATCTGGAGAGAGAATGGCAAAAATACACTCCAGATAATAGTCAGTGGACACTTCTCTCTTTTGTTCTTGTAACGGCATTCAACCCCCTCCCCGGGTTGAACAGGCTCCAATATTGGAGTTTCGTGGGAATATTGGAATTCACAAGCGGTCCCCAACCCGCAATGTATAGCACATGAGATTTGATTATAGTGGTGAAGGTTTCGTGCAGGACCATCCACACTTTTTGAAGGGCCGATTACAGAGACCTGGTGCACTACGTGCCACAAGGTCCCCAAACGACCCTCCGCAGGTTTTGAATTCAGAGTTTCCCTTCTCCTAGACCAGTTGCCACCCAAGGCTATAGAACCCAGTCTGTCCTGCTATTTACCCATAGCTGGAGGGGGAAGAAGAGGATTCACACCTTTCCCTTTCACGTAAATGAATGTAATGGATTCGACTGGAATTCGAACTCGGCTCTCCGATTCCTCAATCCAAACCGCTATCCATTACTTCACTGTGCCTCCTCAGAGGACACTGCTGGAGACTTATTACGTGGAAAGAAGTGGCGTATATCATATGCATGTCAGGTTACCATAGATTTCAGCACTGTGTAGATTTCTTTTCTTGGCAAAGGCGTAGGAGAACACTTTCGTGTATAAACTGGCATTGATTGGGTACACAAATGGTGCTAGTGTTTCATGTGTCTATCTAACGCTGTGCGGTGATGACACAGCATCGCTAGGCGGAGGGCTTCTTAGAATGAAGTCAACTACCTATAAGTAGTGTTCCCCTTATAGAATCAGCGGCCACTTTTCCGTGACCAAAGGGAACATTCAATTTAGAGGACATCAGCCGTGGTTTGACCTGGAGAGGGATGGGCTCCGCCTGGTCTACTTGCTGAAACACGCTCTGTATAAATAAATAGATCCCCGGCCTCCAACCGAGATATGTGAAGGGAATTGGGCAATTGCTCATTTGCGCAGTGACTCTATGGCCAAATCCGGTCATGGAATCGATGGTGATGAATTCCAAGAACTGCTAAGAAAAGACTAGTTACTTATCCCCATGATGGTAGATTTAACAGAATATCACAAGTAACGTATAGCCCCGAGCCTACATGCAGATCTTTCAATAAATTGTCCTGATCCTTCGGCACGTCGGCTTTTGAGACACCACAGTCCCAGAGATTGACCCTGACCCGTCAGCATTAAATGTAATTGGGAGATTATAGCCTGGGTGGTCACGGCTCCACTGGAACTGGACTTCGATTGATTTTCATCTCAGGTCCCACAAAGAGACCGAGCAGCGATGTATTTACTAAGCCTAAGTTTGGCACAAAGTTGAAATCCAGAGCATCGAATGAGAATCGAACATTGCTAATGGCAGAGCCCAAATATTATTTTTAATTACACGATGGTCGGCCGCTTTTTCTTCTATGTGCTGTGTTCCTTTCAGGACGTTGGCGATCATGGCTCTCCACAATTTCTTGTCCTTTGTAGCTCTTATTAAATTTTGTCTTTTTGCTATCTCTGCTAAACCCTGTTCTGCTATCCAGTTACACATGCTCTTTAGGTTGGTGTTGTGCGTTGTTTTCCTGTTCCTCTTACCTTCAGCAAGTGCCAAATTTTACAAGCTTTCTTTCCTCATTATGTGACCAAGGGAGTTCATTTGTCTCTTTTTGATGTTAAGTATAAGTTTCCTTTTTTGCATTTTCTCTAAAACTCGGTCCATAGTTTTCTCAGCATCCTTCTTTAGAAATGATACCTATTGACAGAACTAACTTTGGAAAAAAATGTCAAAATATTTTCTTAAATTACATCATTTTTTTATCACTTAGTGTTTTATCGCGGTTACTAAAGTTTGATATTCTCTAGACTCGGAATCATCAGACAGCGGGTGAAATCCTCTAGTGCCATGTACATTTGGTAATATATTTTCTCTTTATACGTTATTTCTATAGATACAATTATTAAAGTAAATGCTCTGTTTAAAATAAACAGTGTTAATTACATTTACCGACCTGAATGTTCGTAGAAAATATCTCCTCCGACAGAAATCGAACCTGTGTCCTACACGGAACCGTCATTTGATCTGACGTGCTATACCACTCAGCTACAGAGAAAGTTAGCAAAGTCCAAATGACTGTTTTTAAACAACAAATTTCCGTGTAGGACACAGGCTCGATTCCTGCCGGAGGACACATATTTTCTACGAAAATTTTCGGACAGACCGGGTTCTATAGCCTTGGATGGCAAGTGGTCTACCGCAGAAAGAAATGGCAACCTACTGCGGGAAAAAAATCTGCCTCGTCAGTCATGTATCGAAAAATACATGATCGCCTAAGCGTGTATCACACATGGCACATAACTGACTGAAATGTAATTAATACTGTTTATTATAAACAGAGCATTTACTTAAATGATTCTATCTATAAAAATAAGGTATAAATAGAAAATATATTAAAATAATTGTTGGACTTACTCCATTTCATAATACATTTGGTAATTTAAGATGCTACACTACGGGTGGCCAGTATAAATAAACAGTGCATAGGCTAACCAAAATTACAGGAGCAATGGTCTACCAGACGAACTTACATAACACGAGCTTATGGTAACGTGTGCTCAAGTGGTGATGAGAAAAGAAATGAAATTGTAACAAACCTTGTGCACGACGTCTGAGTTGAGATTGATCTTCATCGCTTGTTCCATACACAGCTCCTCCGTCGATGAAAGACGTTATCTGGTTGAGTTGCTCCCGGAAACCTGGGAAAAAAAAAGAATTTTTCAGGAACCTTCTCATCGGATCGCTACCCTACACCCAACCAATATTGCACACAAAGATTTACTTGGTGTGTTTTGGTTTCAAGGTCATTAAGTGTACATGAATCTTCAAGACTGGGGCAAACTAAATTCTCTATAGTTTGTAACTGCGCGCATTGGTAGTTGGGAACATCGCTGGTAGCATACCTCGGTTTATGAAGATTAGCTCTACAGTGACCAACAGCTGTTCAGAGGCGATTCAGGCAGGATCAGAAGGGCCAGGCATCAGTGGAGCCAGGGAGGAGGGATTCTGTAGGCCTGTGAGAGAGCCCGAGTTGTTAAATTTGTACAACCAACAATAGGATCATGAAATTAAATGACATAAGTGAAACATGGTATCTCCCATGGAAAATAGGAAAAAGATCTTATCGAGTCGCTACACTGCGCGCATTCAGTATTGCACACAAAGATTTACTTGGGGTGTTATGGCTTCAAGGTCTTTAAATGTGCATGAATCTTCAAGATTGGCACAAACTAGAACATGATCCTTAGTTTGTAATTGCCCGCATTGCCAGTTGGGGTCATCATCGGTGGCATATCTCCATTTCTGAAGGTTGACTCTACAGCGACCAACAGCTGTTTGAAAACGATTCAGGCAGGACCAGAATGGCCAGGTATCACAGGAGCCAGTTGGGCAATATTTTGTAGGGTTGTGTGTGTGGGGGGGAATGGAGGTAGAGAGAGAGAGAGAGAGAGAGAGAGAGAGAGAGAGAGAGAGAGAGAGAAACGGACGTGTTTCATTTTGTTAACACAGAAATAGACTCTGACTAGGAGCTCTATTGTTCAGTGGTCGGGCTGAATGTAGAAAGCTGTATCTTGACTTGAGCCTCTTTGTCATTGGTTCACAGCCGTGGAACGAGGCTCAGTTCCCTATTTCATCTTCTCAAGTTGGGAGTGGAATGTCCTTATGAGTTAAGGGGAAACAATGCTTCTAAACAAATAGACATAAATGACATAAGTAAAACATGGTATCTCCCAATAGAACATATGAAAAAGGGCCTTCTTATTATTACCGAGTCTCTACACGGCATCCATTCAATATTATACACGAAGCTTTATCTGAGGTGTTATGGTTTCAAGGTCGTTAAGTGTGCATAAATCTTCAAGATTGGGGCAAACTAGAAGATGTTCCATAGTTTGTGATTGCTCGGCATTGGCAGTTGAGATCACCATCGTATCCCCATTTCTGAAGGTTTGCTATACAGCGAACAATGGTTATTTTTCATAAATACAGCTGAAATATGTGGTCTTCAACTGGCGCCATTAGCTAGTGTTCTAGAACTAGGATTTTGAATGATGATTTTTAAGGCAATCGCTCGCTATCAAAACGGAAGATTGGTGCATCCTCATCTCCCTAACCCATTTTATTTTATGCTGCACTTAGCTAAATTTAATCATCAATATAGGTAAAATAGAGATATTTTAGTAACTGACAGTTTATATGCTATATTTACTCTTGACTAAATTACGAGAAGGCACTTGAAATGGACGTCACCGTTGACATCTAGTCTGTAGTGGGTTAGCCAATCTGTATCAGTGACAAATACAAATTAAACTGACTCTCTACTATTTTTATTAAATCAAATGCAACAAAGACAACAACAAGAGAAATAATCAAATAGGTATTTGTTTTAACAGAAAATATTTTTATAACGCATTCCGGGCTGCGGCCTGGTCACAGCACCAAATATAACGTATTCAGGACAGGGCCTGTCCGCGGCGACCAAATATGACGTCTTTCCGCGTCAGGTCTGCTTCGGTCATCAGATATGGCGGTACTCATGGTCAATCCCGGTGTGATCGATCCTGGTATCAGAGAACAGGCCGCCAGCCCACTGGTCGGTCGTTGACACAACAGCTGGTCTCTAAGTTGACCACTTCAACTGTGACCTCTTTTACCCACGTTGTGATTTTGATCTTAAGAGGGCCAAGCCGAATTTCCACTGGGGTATCTTAACCACGCTAAACCAAGGAGTTGAACACGTGCATACAAAATTGAAAAATAAAATGGACGACGCCCGAATAAGTCACGATATGATGTTTATAACAGAATAATATATATATATATATATATATATATATATATATGAAAAAATATATAGAAAATAGGAAAGAACTGGTTAGGTGTATATATATATATATATATATATATATATATATATATATATATATATTTACAGCTCTTTTCTTTATTGTTCTTTTTCTCCTTTTCCCAACCCGTTCTAATAATTGGCGACGGAACGAAAATTGCGAGTAGCTTCTTTGAAGAATCTTCAAGTACTGTAATTTGTACTTTTACGGACGGCACAAGGTTTATCTTCGGACTTTTTATTCAGCGACAACTGATTTTAACTTCAAGGACTATGATTTGTAGTTTCAAAACGGCACAAGGTTTATCCTCGGAGTCTTTCTTCAGCGACAACTAGATTTATCTTCAAGTACTGTGATTTGTACTTTCACGGACGGCATAAGGTTTATTGTCGGAGTTTTTCTTTTTCGGCAGATAATTATTATTATTCTTATCATTAGGTTGGCAAGCAGCGTTATATCTCTTCACTCCTCCGACCGCCTCCGACTGCAACTCCAACAGCAATTGGCTGGCCCCAAATCTCTCCAAATCGAACTCCAACTAACTTTGGACGTGGGCCAAAGTTAGTTGGAGTTGGGTGTCCCTTTCAACTGGTGTGGTGCGGGCGAATAGGTGGGTTTTATGCAAATCTCCTAAAATTCAACCAGTCGTTTTCTTTCGTTTTCTATTTCACATTTCCAATTTTGAAAGATCCCCTCTTCTTTCAGGAGGAGCCATTATATGATGTCAGCCTTTTTGACCTCATCTTTTGCTTTTTAATTTTTCTCTCCCAGGGAAATTTTGGCCGACAATTTTTCTCAGCAGATAGTCAAGCCGAACATCTTTCAACAGCCGACCTTAACCTCTGGCCTCTGATCCTGCACCTGTTCGCTGAATTGCATTCTTTAACTTTTTCAACAAAATTCATACATCTATTCATATATCCTGGGAAAATAATTCTCTTTCTGACAAAAATATAGTTACGATTTCCTTTATGTTGTAAAGTTATTGAGCGAGTTGGTTTCCGAATCTCCTCTTAGTTGAATTCGTCACTAAATGAGTTGATGTTGAAAAGAAATTGAATTCAACAAGCTGGGTTGATGTTAATAAAAAAATAACTTTTAGTGAGGAAGTTGCGTTTCATAGATTCGTGTGACGAGTTGATTATTTTAAGGACTCACTAAGTCGAGTCGAAGTTTCATATGTATGAATTTTCTTGATCACGTCGGAGGCTCGAGTGAATGCTTACCAATTTTTGGTGCGTTGAACTCTGAACAGGTCATCTCGAGGTCAACCGTGCAGATGTAGGCAGAAACATGACATTATTATTTATGGACCAATCAGAAAGCATTGTTTCGTACTGAACTCTGGAGTCGATTTTAATGGGTTCAACCCAATCTGAGAATGCTTTGCTGTGATCTTCTTTTAACAGGTTTGAAACAAAGAATGTAGAAACCTAATTCTACAAGTGTCACTTGTCATCTAACAAGTTGAATCTAACGCTCAAAATGAATCGTAAGGTACAAGAGTCATTTGTCGGTTTAAGTATAAATACTTTTCCGTTACTATCCAATTACGCGGATGTAGTTTAACATCTTACCAAGGACGTATTCTGTAGGGTTGTGTGTGTGTGTGTGTGTGTGTGTGTGTGTGTGTGTGTGCGTGTGTGTGTGTGTGTGAGAGAGAGAGAGAGAGAGAGAGACACACACAGAGAAACACAGAGAGAGAGAGAGAGAGAGGGAGAGAGGGTGAGACACAGAGAGTGTGTGTGGGGGGGTGAGTAGAGAGGGTGTAGGTTACAGAAGCACTGCTTTGAAATATGAGCCTATTCTGATATGGTATCCGACAATACTTCTGGATTGGTTGAATTGACATCCAGTATTCGAATAACCTTAGCTACGGTCCACAACGTACACCGAGGGATCCACACTAGACCACGCCGTCAATCCTGATATCATAAGATTTTGGGAAATCCGAACCAACCCTATCGAGACGGCACTCCAGCCCCAACCGAAGACGGAAAAGACAGCCGGGTGTCCCGTAAGGTCAGTATTACTTAACAAAGCGAGCGGAGATGGCGACTGAAGAAGAATAGGAAAGAGAGAGAGATAGAGAGAGAGAGAGAGAGAGAGAGGGCGTGTATTCTGTAGGGTTGTGTGTGTGTGTGTGTGTGCGTGAGAGAGAGAGAGAGAGAGAGGGGGGGGAGTGTTCCATTTTGTTAACACAGAGACAGACTCTGACTAGGAGCTCTGTTGTTCAGTGGCTGGACTGAATGTAGAAAGCCGATTTCGAATGATGATTTTTAAGGCAATCTCTCGTTATAAATAAGATATTGAGTTTGTTAGACCAAAAATGGAGCATTGTTGTTTATATTTCGCCTGGAACTTCTCAATCCCATCTTTTCAGGCCTCATAGAGTTCAAAATCGCTTACGCGCACTTGTGAGGGATGATATATTTTCTACTCTATAACCTCTTTCCCACAGACGCAACGTCGCAAGTCTTCTGCACCTATTTCCATTCAATGTTCAGATGGGTTTCTTTCTTTAGTTCCATTAATTCAGACATTTGCATCTAGATCATGCCATGTTATTTACACGGATCCGAATCCCTCTCGTATCTCCTGCATACCAGCTGTAAGGAGAAAGTTCTATTCAAACAGATTTTTTTATAATAAATGCCACTTTGTGGTATTGATTCCCGCGTGGATGCTTCCCTGTATACTAAGATCGTAACTTCTTGAAGCCAATCGTTATCTATCATCCTCATCCTCATAATCTTTACTTTCTATCATCTGCTCTTATATTTATATCACACAGCTAATTTCATAACCTACATTGTGTGGCTTTCGAGCCTTGTATTGAGTGAACTTTAGTATTAAAAAAAACTGACTGCAGTGTCTTCGTTCGTCAAGTTTATGATATATAATACATTTGTTCGTTGTTGATAGCAAAAGGCAAAGGAACAAAGTACTGAAATATTATGATGACAATAACTCCATTAGCAGAACCAAGTTAGCATGTAGAAAATACAGCATATTCGTCTGTTGATTGAATGGTAGATCTATAGCAGCCATTTTCACTTTTTCGAATACCGGATGCAAAAAGCACAAAAAGTAATTTTTAAAAAGAGACCAGATCAAAACAGCAGGTTTCTGTAAGGAAGAATTAGCAGCCAAATGTAAAGAATATACTATGTAATATGACTGGTGGGTACTGTCCCCGAACTCCCCGACTTTCAAGCCTGATTGGGAGTCCCGGGCAGAGCTTTGTGACCTTCGCTATTTTATCGACATTTGCTTTTTTTTTTTTTTTACCGACATTTACATATGTTACAAAATAAACTGAGCGCAATAAGCAATTAAACGTATTTGGACGCCATTCTGGGTTCCATTTTTGTCTAAATTTGTGAATTTGTTTTGCTCATGCTAAGTCTCGAAGAAACTCTATATAAAATTCATTATTTTGCATCCATAATGTTGAATGTGTAAAAATTCTTCGACTTTCTAACAAGAAAAATCTTAAGTTGATGATAAAAATTGTCTCAAAACATTGTTGATTTATTTAAGATGGAATGATCTCTTATGACATGTTTTCATTTGTGTTTAGAAAGATACATTATATTTATTTTCTTTATTTTTCTAGTTGAATTGTTCATCTTTATTGCATATGAACAATTACTGTACATAATTATGTTACAATACAAATGAATACTACCTTATGAAAATTGAAACGTAGTAGATTGGGTGGGGGCGTATCATACATCTGCCATTAGCCTAGTATACTGTATATAGCAGTTCTTCGGGAGTGATTTTATTTTCTTTACATTTAAATATATACTCGTATATTTTTGTTTATATTTAATATATACTCGGATATTTTTTGTTATATTTTTTGTTTACATTTAAATATATACACGTATAATTTTTGTTTACATTTAAATATATACTCGTATATTTGTGTTTACTCGTATATTTTTGTTTACATTTAAACTCGTACATTTTTGTTTATATATTAAATATATATATTCGTATATTTCTGTTTACATTCAAATATATACTCGTATATTTTTGGTTACATTCAAATATATACTCGTATATTTTTGTTTACATTTAAATATATACTCATATATTTTTGTTTACATTTAAATATATACTCGTACATTTTTGTTTATATTTTAAGTATATATTCGTATATTTGTGTTTATATACTCGTATATTTTTTGTTTATATTTTAAATATATATTCGTATATCTTTGTTTACATTTAAATATATACTCATATATTTTTGTTTACATTTAAATATATACTCGTATATTTTTGTTTACATTTAAATATATACTCGTATATTTTTGTTTACATTTAAATATATATTCGTATATTTTTGCTTATACGCGTATATTTTTGTTTACATTTAAATATATACTCGTATATTTTTGTTTACATTTAAATATATACTCGCATATTTTTGTTTATATTTAAATATATACTAGTACATTTATTGTTTATATTTAAATATATACTCGTATATTTTTGTTTACATTTAAATTTATACTCGTATATTTTTGTTTATATTTAAATGTATACTCGTATATTTTTGTTTACATTTAAATTATATACTCGTACATTTTTGTTTACATATATACTCGTATATTTCTGTTAAGGTTTTTAATTGCATTTTTCTTGTATGCGATCAAGAAATTTCGTTTTCTGCTTTGTAATTAATAAGTGTAGAAATCCTCTAAATTATAGTCCGTTCCGGGTGCTCTTGCCTAATCTATTCGCCATTTTCTACTATTAGCACATCCATGGTTCTTGAAAATTGGTAATACAAACTCATTTGTTCGTATGCAAGAATAACGCATTAAAAACTTAACGAAAGCACCTTGAAAATCATTTTTCCTGAAACATGTATCACAGAGGGATTGCTGTCAAATACACAAATATATATTCTGGGTCAAGATAGGTAAACATGATAGGTGGAGATTACATCTACTCATTAGAAGACTTGATTATAAGATTAAAATTTAAATTCACATTTACAATAAAGTTTTATGACGAGTGGAAGTAATCTCAAAAGTTCAAAATAGAAACAAGATAGGTCAACATTTTATTTTATCTCTTTCCTCTCCATCTATCTATCTATCTATCTATCTATATATATATATATATATATATATATATATATATATATATATTAGAACGGATTTTTACTGACTCGACAGATTTTTATCACTTTAAACGTTATTAGAAATCTTATTAAAGAAAAATTTTCGTTCTTCGACAGGAATCGAACCTGCATCCCTCAGGATAGAGAAAGCCACCGTTTAGCCCGGAGCGCCTATACCGTTTTGGCCTGGAAGGGACAGTCTCGTAATTTCAGACTGGTAGGTGAAAATAAATAAATAAATATACTGTTTAATAAATAAAAATAATGTTTTAAAGTTATATATATATATGTGTCTTATCAAGTGATGGTGTTGAATGTAGTTTTACATTCACGGTAATTTCAACACTATCACTTGATAAGACATCAGAAGTGTTGAAAGTAAATGGCTATTTTTGTAGTGATTTTATAAAATGTATGTTATAATTTTCGAATAAATAATTATATTTGCTCTACTCTGTATTGAGCACTCTTTTAAGAATAGTATTTTTTGGTTATTGGAATTTATTCCGTATACATATAATCCTATATATTATAAATATATATATATATATATATATATATATATATATATATGATGAGAAAGAGGAGCGAGAGAAAGAGACAGAGAAAGAAGCAGGTATTTAGTAATTCTAGACCTTATTAAATAAACACTGCTCATGTAAATTATTCAATTAAAGTTTTCATGTTGTACTCGTCCAGTATCCCATAAAGTTAATTATGTGTATAATTTCACCGTCAGTGTCAGTAATTTCAAACTATGTTTGCATTTTATTTGGAATTCTTAATGAAAAAAAAATTCTTTTACTTACCAAAGTTACATTTTGAGTTAGGAGCCTGCATTGAACGGACAAAATTCAAACAAGTCTTTTGGAAATGTCTGTCATCAGGTGGGATTGGAATGGGAAAGCAAGATTCCCTGGAAGGCAAGAATCGTGATTACTGTCGAAGAACTTCTGAAAACTTCACGAAAGAAATACAAATAATTCGTGTTTGCACTTAAAATTACCTTGATTATTTCACTTTTTTTTTTTCAAAACTTTTTTACTGATATTTTTCTGATTTCCTTCAACTGTGAGAAACTTAATAAGATAAACGTATACGCGTGTGATTTACGCAAGTCGTTCAGAATCTGAAAGCCAAATCTTATTTTCACTCTGATGCTACATAAACTAATTCTATTCCTTGTCTTAATCGGATTAAAATTGATGATGCTCATTGAAGCGGATTTGGTAATCAGTTCTTTGTAGTAACGTTGATAATGCCATATAGTTTCGACAATCGATTATCCCGGCGCGTTCCTATGATAATTTCATTGAATGTTCGAGATGATAAATTATCAATACACTTTTGGCTTTTTCGAATCATTCTGCTCATATTTGTTCTAAAACGTTCATCATTCACGCCCTCATGGCGAAGTCGATATCAGCGCTGGTTAATCAAGTAGTGTTGCCATCTTGTACTTGTGAGTACAGCTTCACTTTCAGGTAAAAAAAATATATTCTATTTAGTAAGGCTTACGGCCTCATCTCGTTGAAACACTGGTTTCCGTACGATCACCGAAGTTAAGCAACGTTGACCCTGATGAGTATCTAGATAGGTGACTGCTTGGGATGTTTGGATGTGCGTGTGGTGTAATGGATAATGGCTCGGAATTGTTAATCGGAGAGCCGAGTTCCAGTTCCCATTGGGATTGGTATTTTTCATTGACGCACAAATACCCTTGGAAATGGTATGAAGCAAGATCTTTCTCCCCAGCTATGGGTTTATTAATAAGACTTGTGTTAATAATAATAATATGTGGAAAAAAAATCATCTTACGACCTAAAATATTTTCTGGCTTTAAATAACCAGCAAAGGGTGGATAAGCCGTAGAAAACGAATCAGTCAATCGATCTATTTCAATAATAACGAACAACTCATCACATTGAAAAAGTATCACAGAAATAATCAACCCATACAAAGATACCCCGTGTCATTCCAAATCATGGATCCCTGGCGATCTCCAGAAGGTACTTGACAGAAACATTGTATCTATAATAAAATCCATAACAATGGAGGATGATTCGAATACGCTAAAATATATCTTAAAAATCAAGCAAGATAATTTTCTTATTCGTTTTAATACTTAAAAAATACGACAGAAAGTGATACTAAATAAGAAAGATACAGTTTACTTCTTTTCACCATGGATGATTTATTATTATTATTATTATTTTCTTTGATTTCTGGCGTTTACACATTTCTTTCCGGGTCCCGCCCAGGGACCTAAGGTTAGAAATGGCATCATGACACTTTCCACTGACAAGAAAAAAAAATTACATAGATAAAGCCCTTCGTAAAGTGTGGGCTGTACTTGTCAGAACAATTTTTTGTATTTCCTTGAGGCATGGATTTTCAGGAATCCCTTCAATTAGTCTACTGCAATCTTTTCCAAACAGTCCTAGGGCTCCAACTACAACAGGTATTGTTGATGTTCCCATATGCCACATTTTCGAGATTTCTATTTCAAGGTCCTTGTATTTTGACAGCTTTTTGAATATCTTCAAAGATACATTGCAGTCAGCAGGGACTGCCATATCAATAAGAAGGCACTTTTTTTGTTTGTGGTCTTTAATAACAATGTCTGGGCGGTTGGCTTTGATTGTTCTGTCAGTGTGTATTGTGTAGTCCCATAGAATTGTAACAGGTCCTATCTCGGTAAATCAGCGGATTTTTTTAGTCAGTCATGTTTCGCACATTATTTAATATATAAAACCAAGTTTGATTTACCGAAATATTATAGCACTTAGCACTAAAAACTTAGCAGTCCTTAGTTCTACCAGTTCCCCATTCCCTTCGTATTCCATTGGTGAAATATAAGTCCCACTCGAGCAGCTTCTTCCCCCCGGATCGCTGCTTTGTGGAACTGACACCCAAGAGGATGCTTCCCCGATCACTATAATCTTAACCTGTTCAAGTTTGGGGTTAAGTATTGTTTTCCCAACATATCCTCATAATCTGTTCCTCTCTAACCCTCTACCTTCAGTGGCTCTTGGGCTTTATACAAGATGTACATTATTGTAAAACATAAATGGAACAGCGTCTTGAAATTCGAAATCCTTAATATACTTTGTCAATGATATTTCCTTTTCTATAGTAAATAATATGTTTTATGACAGACTTTATGGATGCGCATAAAAGAAACACTTCCATTGCAACAGGAAGGATTCAGACAAAAACTTGCGTTTTTGGCTGTCAGTATTAGTTTATGGGAGAGCGTCATTTACGAATATCAGATGCAGAGCAAAGTTTTATTAGGTATGTGCAAAAGTTTACTGCATTATTTATCAAAATATTTCTAATATGTATTCAGTCTCTATTTTTCAAAAAGAAAAAGAAAAATTTTTGCACACGCTTAAAAGTAATCTTTCTTAAGCGAAGTGTGACTTATAAACTCAAAAACACAGTATTATTTTAAAATGATATAAAAATTAATTAAAAAACAGCTTAATACGCGACACTACAGAAGTTAGCGACAAGAAAAATACCAGTTTGTTACTATGACATAATATGATGTAAAACAATATATAAAAAAAACACTTACCTATTTCTAAGGTCAAAGGTCAGTTTCTTGCGCACCTCTGGTGGAATATCATCACTGCAGCATGAAATATCTGCATGCTCGAAACCTGGGAACGAATCATCGCAATTTATTTAGATACTATGTTACGCATAAACACATTCTGTTTGCTTAGAGCCTGATTATTGATTACAGTAACACCTTGACATACGAGCGTACCGACATACGAGTTTTTTTGAGATACAAGTCGGAGTTTGAGTATCAAAACCTATTTTTACACTTTCATAGTGTTTTGACCCCAGTTTGGCTGTCAACTATTTGCCCATAGCTGGAGCCCTAACAGGTGCTACCACCCCGTATCAGGGTGGACCTTGGAACACCAGCAATTAAGAGGTGGTTCCACGATCCTCAAAACCTCCTGAGGCATGCTTTGGATGTAGTTTATCGTCTTACCCAGGACGAAAATGACGAATGGACAAAATGCAGCAAAAAGTGTTGAACGGATTAAGTGTCACACTTTACTGTAGTTTGAATGCAAAAAAGTTAGCAATTATGTAGAAAGTTTTTTTTTTTCATCAAAGGTTTTTATATTTGTTTAAAATTTTAAAATAATAAAAATATTTTAAAAATAATAAAATATTTATTTATCGGCAGGATACTTGCATACTAAGTAAATGGTATTCTATTTTAGAAACATTTTTGGTCTTTCATCATTTGCAGACTCTTTTTCCTTTCGGCACTTTGTCCAATTCGACACTTTGTTCGTTCCATACTTTATCTGTTCGGCATAATTTGTCTGTTCGGCACGTTGTCAATTCGTCATTTTACCTTTCGACACTTTGTCTTTCGACACTTTGGCTGTCACGTATCTATCTATCTATTTATCTCTGTAGAGTGAATAACTTACCTGTATCGACAGGAGTGTTGGTAATATCATGATCAATAAATTGGCCCCATTGCATGACCATGTGAGAAGCAAATTGGTGACTTGTATTATTGGAATCCGGCTCGTGAACTGTGGTGCTGACGAGTCGTGCACTGGGCAAGAGACTGCCAAATACACCTCGATTACGGGGTTCAGAGACGCCTACAATTTGATATAATTGGAATCAGTGACATACATAGAAGAAATAATTCCTCTTGTCTTCTATTTTATTCACACAAAAGAATCTTTTTATCACTTAATCGTTTTTTTAGTGGATATCCATAATTGAATATTTTTCTTTTTAAACAGTATATTATCGTCAATCGGCTTGAATATTCGAGAAATCTTATGAAAGATCCTATTTAAATGATAAAAAAACTAATTGTAAGTATTTTAAAATGGGGAGCTACTTTTCAATCACCCTGTATATCTATCTATCTATCTATCTATCTATCTATATATATATATATATATATATATATATAATTGTTAGAAGCTCGAACTCTACAGTAACAGAGTACTTCATTGTAAATATAATGCGAATCGAAAGCGAATTCTTTTTTTAAAAATGTGTTATTGATAACTAAAATACAAACTTTTGGAGCATGCATTCGCAACGCTAAGGTTGAATTTTTTTTGAAAATTTAAGAGAATGCGTTTTTTGCTAATATGGTAATTTGAGAATTTTTGTTTTGTTGCAGGAGTTTATCAGTCAATGTGACATGAAATAAATAGTTCAATAAATAGAGTAATGTCTCAGTTGTTAGCCTGAAAATTTGCACTTTGGATCAACCTTTCGATTCGCATTATATTTTTTCGTGTCGGATGCTATCTGAATTTTACCAAAAACAAAATAATTTCAATGCCTAAAGATGACTGAATGTACAGTCGAAAGTACTTGCTTATTAAATAAAGACCTTATACAGCTTATAATTTAAAAAAACAAACAAACAAGGATCATAACATTCATCGAGTGATTGGTAGGTTATATATATACATATATATATATATATATATATATATATATATATATATATATATATATATATAACAGTGTATACTAAAGTCAAAACACAGAGGTGACAATTTGTTTGATGATAAACGTGGTCATCAAGCCATCTATCCACTATCCTGATATATTGTGCACTTTAATCCATAATTATAGCATATGTTAAAACTATATGCTGAAGGTAACATCAATAAGTGACTAGTTTTACTCACATTAATCCTGTGCCCTTTTTTACACACAAATATATATATATATATATATATATATATATATATATATATATATATATATATATATATATATATATATATACTATTATTTACATACCGGACATATATTTAGGTTAAGTAACATTTTTCTACAAGAATGTTCAAGAATGGGATTTAATTTTTTGACTAAGTTCATAGGTAAAGTTAACTTTGCCTATGAACTCAGAATCTTGTGGAAAAAGTTGCACAACCTAAAATATATGTCCGCTATGAAGATGATATATATATATATATATATATATATATATATATATATATATAATTGATGCTAGTCAAGGAACTTATGGCGCTTAATGATTTCCTCAAAGAACGAAAAAAAATAAAAGGTAATGTTATTTTCTGGTAGAATGATTTCGGCAGAGGTTTGAAATTACTGTCGAGACGCGAGAAACGCTAGGTAACTTGATATAGAGGACCCGATTAATCAATCTGTTAAAATTCCTTGAACCTTTTTTGTAGCGGCTCGTATATATTGAAATTTACTTCGAAGAAATTCTTTGGATATTAATCATATTTGAATGATATCCTCTAACTGCTTGAAAATGAGAGTGAAGCCTTTTAGAAATGCAATGAACAGAAACGTTAGCTCCGCCTCCGTATTAAATAGAAAAAAAAACAAAAACAAAAAGAAAAAAGAAAAAAGCAAAGTGTTGTTACCATCGTCATACCAGGGTGAAAGAAAACGCTGCTGTGGGGTTCCAGTCTTTCCCCAAATAGGATTCTGTAGATTGTTACACGACCCATCAGCTTTCCGGTACTTAGCTTCAGGGTCGCAGCGAGGAATGCGGAATGGGCAAGGAAACTCTGGTTGAGGAATGTCTCTAAGTTGGGGTAGAACTCGAAGCTCTTTCTTACTCAGACCTAAACTGAAAGCAAAAGATCAATTCGTTAGAGGGAACACCGAGTATAACGTTTACTTTGAGGCATAAATATCAAGAAAACTTTCTTAAGTGGTTGGTCAGGGTTTCATGGACGAGAAAGTTTGTAATGTGAATAAATTAAGAAAATTACGGTGGCTTAATGGTTAGCGGCTCGGATTGAGGAATCGGAGAGCCGAGTCCGAATTCCAGTCGAATCCATTACACTCACCTACGTGCTAATACCATTGGGACAGGTATGAATCCTCTTCTTTTCCCACCAGGACTTTGATGGCAACTGGTCTACCGCAGAAAGAAATGGCAACCTACTGCGGGAAAAAATCTGCCTCGTTTGTGATGTATCGAAAGATACATGATCGTCTCAGCGTGTATCGCGCATAGCGCATAACTATCTGACTGAATAATAAAGTGGGAAAAAAATTGTGACCCGTTTCGTCCTTTACGATTTTACTAGAGAAAAACATCTACTTTGTCGTTAGTCTTTATTAACATTGTTCTGATATCGTATAAAAATATATGTGTCGTATTCTCCCAGTGTATATAAACAAAAATGTATTGCTATTTATTGCCCAATTTACTATTTTTACATTAATAACACAGTCGATACATTTTAGTAGCAGTAGAGACAGGAAATGTTGTTTTTAGGTACCGCTGATTATGACGAATCAAACAATCTGTTATAATGATTTTTCAAGCTTAGCTTAGACGTGGTACAAGGCTGAAAACATGAGGCAGCCAGCGAGGATCGAACTTACGTACTTAGTCGTGATTAGTTCTAGCGAGACAAGCTTGCTAACCATTGCACCGTCTTAAGACGCCCTCAAATAGCTACAGTCGTAGGATGATCCTACTGCTGGAGCCGAAAAGATAAAAAAGCTGGCTATACAGAGTAGGCTCGTTACTTCTGCGTGAACTGTATAAAAGATTAGAGTTTAACATCAAATATTTTTCAACCAATCACAATTGTTCCTGAAGTTCTTGTTTCCAAGCCTCCCGAAACACACATTTAGGCAAAAGTAATAATTTTCACCAGTCCAGCTTAGAGAGTGTGACATGGGCGTAAAAATTCACGCCAGAGACGCCACACTTCCAACTAACACTGTTACATGAGGCATTCTTGCCACACATACACATAAAAGTGCGTGGGCACCTCGAGGCGATGTAATGGTTAGCAAGCTTGTCTCGCTAGAACAATTACGACTGAGTAGTGAGTTCGATCCTCACTGGGTGCCCAATACTTTCGGCCTTGTGCCACATCTGAGGTACGCTTGGAAAATCACTACACATAAAAGTGCGTATTTACATCTCGCAATGTCAACGTCCTATTACTCACATACGTGTATACATATAATTCCAAAACATGGCACTTTCATTTCACTTTCAAATGTGTTCACTAATCACGTGTATAAACCCTTTTATTCGATCGTGTACCAAACTTTAAGGACTTTGTAAAATATTTGTATTTGTTTTTTGCAATAATCTTCATCCTGTACAAGGTCCAGGAGGCACTCGAGGTAGAATAAGTGGTAAAAGGAAGAGTTTATAGAGATATGTGAGGAAGATAACGGTTAACCCGAGACTTGGAACGGTTAAGATTGTAGTAAACAGGGAAGGATTGTGAGTCGGTTCCGCAAAACAGTCGTAAAAAAGAAAAAAACAAATACAATAATGGAAAAGTATGTTTCAAAATATCGTGACAATGGTTATGGAGAATGGGTAACTTATATGTATGGGCATTAAGGCTGGTTGATTTTGAAAGCATGGTATTGCACTCAATTTCAAAGTTGGGGTATGACATGATAAATAATAACACAAAATATTTTTTTCAAAATCGTTGCCATTTTTTGAGGAAACGAAATGAAGATTAAATTTTGGTCCAAAATCGTAGCGTTGGAATTTCATTCCGGTGATCAGTGAATGCCTTAGAGCACAAACTTATAAAATTTATAATTTCATGAAGCTTTACAAGTTGTATAGGGACAAGATGTATGGTACAAGCACATTATTATTAAATCATTGTGCCATCAAATAAGGCCTTCATTTACTTCAAAAGGAAATTAAACGGAACAATTCAGCTATATTATGATGTAATATATTATAGTGTGATTTTCAATAAACAATGCAAATTTAAAACATTTTGTCTTATAATTTGTGCCCAGCAGTATTATGGTGTTATATACACTTTTATATATTTTTGTTTTTATTAATTATCATCTAATAAATGATCTAACAAACCTTTTTTCATTGAGTAGCATTTTTTGTAATCTTTGATAATTTTTGTTTACACACTTTTTACTTATCAAATACAGTAAAACATTGCATAGTTTGCTTGTGATGATTCATAATTAGAATTTTGGTTTGAATATATTTTCCCTTCAATGTATCTAATATAAAAGATATTAACTTTATTTGGATTTATTCTTGAAATAGTAGAATTTTGAAGTCATTTTGTAAGCCAAATCCTGCGAAAATGAGGTATTTCTGTACACTTTTTAGGCGATCTTTAAAACTAAATGCTCAAAAATTGATAAAATCTATGAATCTAATTTTGGTGTAAGTACTTATCACATAAAACCCCAGCTTTCACAACAATGAGTGCAATGTTGATTTTCCTAAAATATATAGATTGCTACCCGTTTCCGCGTCTATCCGTCTGATAGAGGGGCTAGTCCATCCCTGTTGCAGACACATGCTCAGGCACATTTGTGCTTCTTCAGCACTTTCAGAAACCACATGTGTGTTATACTGCAATTATGCTGAGAGGACCTTAGTTAAAGTTTCTGCAAGAAAGCGCATAATATGGCTATGAATCTAATTTTTGGTGTCAATACTTATCACATCAAACCCCAGCTTTCACAATGAGTGCAATGTTGATTTCATAAAAACATGAAAAATCAACCTGCCATAATTGGGATACTATGTTAAACCGATCGTTTGTCATATTTTATGATCGTGTTTGTGTCTGTGTATGTTGGGAGGGATAGGTAAGTAAATGTATACATTCGCATGAAAATATTTAAAAAAAAAATTGTTTACCATAATATTCTATATAAGATTAAAGCACATTTGATCTTCTTTTAAAAGATATACGTGTACACTGGAATAATGTAAATATACTTTTTTATTCGTGTTCATCCAATATCTGGCTTAAGTGTCATTCAAGGTAGAGCGTTACTGAATAATATATGTGATATGAATGTGTCATATAGGAATAAAGTGTCACTGCCGACACTTGGGTTTGAACACGGATGGCCAGAGAGCAAGCACAGTCGACCTCATCTTGAAATAATTAGATCACGTGACGAATAAAGGAAAATGTATAAATGGGAATTAGCAGCGTCTGACCAAATATTGTCTAAATGCGTTACTATTATTGTATCTGTGATTTACAAAGTCTCTCCAACAAACGAGCATTACAAAAGTATCTTTGTTGGAAGTTTTCATGCGATTTGCCTTTTGTGATTTAGTAATGTTCTTTGTGATTGTGCAGCTCCAGTCTATAACAGTGAAGAAACGGAGCTAAAAAAAAATATAGACTCCAGAGGAAGTCGTCTCAAAGGGGCGGTGTCATATAGGAATAAAATGTCGCTGCCGACACTTGGGTTTGAACACGGATCGCCAGAGAGCAAGCACAGTCGACCTCATCTTGGAATAATTAGATCACGTGACGGGTAAAGGAAAATATATATATAGGGGAATTAGCGGTGAAGGCGTTATTAATATTGTATCTGTGATTTACAAAGTCTCTCCTACAAACGGGCATAACAACAGAATCTAAGAGTAGGAAGGGAAGATTATGTGGATATGAAGGATAAGTAACGACTGACTCTTGAATTGAAGAAGTTAAGATCACATGGAAGTCTGCTCCACAAACGAGCGGCAATTGGAAAAAAAATGCTTAAGTAAAACTTCCTCCGTACAATAGCAATAAGGAAGAAGTGAGGGTGGTTCGACTTTGTGGGCGCAGCATTGGGAAGGACTTTAGCTGTAAAGACTTGGACAAGTTGAGTTGAAGAATGGAGCTTTTCTGAACATTTGTCATGGAAATAGCGATAGAGTTGCGATAGGATTACGACTTTGTATCTATGGGGAAAGGGCTTGCACAAGACCGCATAAACAATTTTGGAATAAAGCCTGAAAATTAAGGTAGCTACAGCCCAGTTATAGCAACCGTATTCTATTTTTGGTCTGATTTGTCTCTTGTAAAGTCAATACATGGAAGAAAGTGTGAAGTGGTACAAGGAGGTGACCCTTTTTCCAGCATCTTGAGTGATCATCTATGAGTTCCACTTCAGGGATATCAGGGTCAGAAGTATATAATCAGGGTCTAGAGTATATAATCAGGGCAAGAAGTCTATAATCAAGGTCAAGAGTATATAATCAGAATTAAGAGTATATAATCAAGGTCAAGAGTATATAATCAGGTAAACTGGCCTCGTGTACTTCGTTTTGATGTGTTGAATGCCTCAGTTGCAGGTAGGCATAAAGACTTAGGCGGGTTTGATAAAAGCGAAATTGTTATGGCTAGTAGACGAATTCAGAGCATTTCCGAAATGGCATGGTGATTCGAGTGCTCACATTCAGTTGTGGTGAATATTATCGGCTGTTCTTTTTTTTTTTTTTTTGCAATGATGTACTCCCCGTATATGACCCAAGAGCCACTCTGGGTAGAAGGTTACTGAGGTATCAGTAGATGAAGCTTAACTAAAATATATTATTTCGAATAGTGATTTTCTAGATTTTCTATTTGAAAGTTTAGCGCAACAAAATCTTCCAACCACCAGAGCAGACAATAGAAAATTTGCATAATCTATCTATCTATCTATCTATCTATGTGACATATATTTTTGAGCTTTTTTGTACTTCGAAGTATGGTGCAATAACAGCTTCCTACCACCAGAGCACTCAATACAATTGTACCCTTGCAAAATGTGCATGATCTATCTATCTATCTATCTATCTATCTATCTATCTATCTATCTATTGTAACCTAGAAAGGGATACTGAATGAGGAATAACCAAAACGGGGGTTGGAAATGAAATGGTAATCTTTATAACATCAACAAAATACAATACTCGCCAGCGGCGTGAAGTAGGTAAACCACTGCTAGTGGTGGACTACTTAGACAGCACATTAACCCCCACTTACAATAGTGTCCAACGTATTTATGAGGATTGGGCCATACTCATTAGGGTTCATAGGTATGGTATATCTATCTATCTATCTATCTATCTATCTATCTATCTATCTATCTATCTATCTATGTGCATGTACAAGTTGTCATTTAAGAGTGATGATAATGATATATTTTTTCTGTGGAAATGCACTCACCGCTTGGAAAGTTCCTTGGTTGCTGTGACAGCTAAAACTCCGGAATCCTTCAACTCATCAGTGACTGAAGGATTTTTTGATATGAATATATTATGCATGAAGATAGCTGTGTTTCGACGAGTTGCATCCACTCCTGTAAGAGTAACATTAAATTTAGTATTTACTTAAAGTCAGAGAGAGAGAGAGAGAGAGAGAGAGAGAGAGTTGAAATTTCTAAAGGAAGAGGACACAAAGAAGAAGAAGAAGAACTATTTGAATGTTAATGACCCTTGTCAAAATTACAAAAAATACTAAAATATTCCTTGCTTGCGGGGATATTTATATCTAATAATGTCACCCAATTTTTCCATTTAGCCTCTTGTTTATTTTTATACAGGTTCTTTGCATATCTCCTTTGAATATTTTTTCGGGTTGCATATGTTGAAATACCTTTTTGAAATGTCTCTTTAATACGCAAAATCCTATATCGCACATTAAAGTTTCCAATCGCTAAACCATTTTCTGTTCAGTTGCTCATCGCCCACCCAACAGATGAAATCGCCCACTGGTAGGCGGTATCGCCCAGATTGGGAAACCCTGGCTTAGACCCTTTCTTTCCTTAGTAGGAGTGAGCATTCTACGGCGTTAATAATTTCTCTTTTCCGGCTTGGTGGTGACGGATAACAGCTGATTGCGACTCTGTTGTGGCTGGTTTGCGGACTTCAACTCACTGGAATGTTTCTTCGCAACTTCTAAGCTGAGGACAGACATTTTATTCCGTGTAACAGTTTCGTTCTCTGCCAAAGGTAGCTTAGGAAATTATTTTATGTCGAATACCGATCTTTTCCAAATAAATCTTTTGTCGATTGGTACTTGGATTTACGGCCCATATTTCAAGACTTCCATATATCCTGTTAATTTTGCATGCGGTTTTTAAGGTCATTACTTACACATGAATATTGGAAGCCTGGCAGAACATCCCTGAAGCTATCGTTACAAAGTCATTCGAAATATATTGCATCCCGAACACATAAGGCGGAAATGAAGATGAGATCCATTTTTGTACAAAAATGACAAAATAACTGTAGGCGATGATGGCAAAGATTTCAAAGACATCTACAATGCTGACACTATAGACGAGATTTCTGTCTTTCATGACGTCTGTCGTTCATAAGAACAGCAGTAAAGCGAACTAAAATGTATTTAACATCTATGTGAATGAGTAAAAAACAAAACAAATACAATGTTGACTAAGTGATTTAGTTAGTTTGGACTATATATATAACTTACTTTTGCTCATACCGACCCTAATATGGCAACATACATTGTCGGTGAAAAAGGTGTTATTTAGTCTTTGGGTTAATACGCATCCTTAATTTTTAGGTTAAAAAAAAAGGCCTAGTAAAATTGCATATTATACACAAATTATTACTGTAGTAGCAATAATAGAGAAAGCGAGGATTTGATATTAATAGTTGCACAGAGGACACTTGAAAAGAAAAGCGCAATTCATGTTCATAGCTACTTGTATGAGAAATAATTTATTTAAAGCTGTAATAGACAAATACAGCAGAAAATGAGGGTCACGAGAAAAATGACACTCATGTGAAAAAATGAAACATATGAAAAAAAATGACACTTATGAGAACAAATAGCGTGCATGAGATAGAATGACACATCATACTTATTATAAAACCCAGGTTGTGTGTGTGTCTGTTCGTTTATATATTGGATCGGATTTCCTACATTTTTCAACCGATTTCAACAAAACTTCACAGGACCACGTAAAATTACCTTGCTGTGGTTCTGACAGCGCCCAAAATCGCAAAAACACAATTGTTTTTGCACGAAATCAATTTGAAAACACGATTAAGAGGCATCGCTGTCGCGAGAATGAAAGTGGGACAACTCATATCTAGTTATACTTATTATAAAACCCAGGTTGTGTGTGTGTGTGTGTGTGTGTGTATATCGGATCGGATTTTCTATATTTTTCAACCGATTTCAACAAAACTTCACGTTTTTTTTGGCAGGTAGTGTTTCTTATTGTCTTGCACACTTTTTTTCTTTATTTTTACATTCAGAATGCTTTAAAAATTCCATTTACAAGACAATTGTTTATAATAAAATTCTGTTCAATCGGTGGACTCATAACGATTGAAAACAATGTTTTTGTTTGAGTTTGTGTTTGACCAATTCGTAAAAAAAAAAAAAAAAAAACTAATTAAGACATGCGTGTCCATCAACCTTAAACAATAATCTTTGTCAATTTTATTTTTCAGTCTTTATGATGGTCGATACTTGATCTATCTCTTACTGTTACATCCCCAGGCAACGCCGGGCTCTACTGCTAGTATAAGATAAAATGACACATATGAGAAAAAATAACACTCATGAAAAAAGATACTTATGAGAAAAATGACACGCATGAGATAAAATGACGTAGAAAAAATATCTCATGGGAAAAATGTCATTTATGAGATAACGCAAATGAGAAAAAAAATAACTCTATAGGTACTTATGGTAATTTTCTAAGCGTAACTTAGTTGTGGCACAAAGCCGAAAATATGGAGCAGCCACTGAGGAACGAACTTACTATTCAGTCACAACTGATCACGTGAGACAAGCTTTCTAACCAATACATCACACTATAGGCACATGAGAAAAAAATGACACACATGAGATAAAATGACACATATGAGAAAAATAGCAGTCATGAGAAAGAACTACTCATGAGAAAGGAGAGAGAGAAAAAATGAAAGAGAGATATAACGACAGAGAGAGAGAGAGAGAAAGGGAAAGAGAGAGAGAGAGAGAGAGAGAGAGATAGGGGAAAGGGAGAGAAACTGTTAAACATAGGTCAAGTGAATGTAGTAAACTGGCTCCGATGGAGAACATGAGTACACATGACTGGATAGGATCAGTTGGGTATTTCGCAAACAAATGAGAATTTATGATACTAGACAGAAAAAGAAAAAAAAATAGAAAGAAAAAAAAAAAGCTGTTTGGGAGTTTGAAATTAAAATGGGTCAACTAAACCAGAGCAGGGGAACTGAACTAATCACAATCTCTACAAAATATGTCAAATAATGAGTGTTACGACAGAAGTTCCAGCCGACGACAGAAGTTCCAGCCGACGACAGAAGTGAAACAGAAAAAAAAACCGAATAGTCCGAAAACTATCTGGATAGAGATCTTTAAAAAATATTCTTGGGTTATCTTACCTTTCTCTCTCTCAATTAGTTATCTCCAGTCATCTGATCCGTAACGGCTAGTCAATGACACCCACTATGTAGAGATAACAGTTTTGGGAGCACATGAAATTCGGTTCCGATTTTCGTAGTTAAACATGTAGTTCTATGATTTCATTTTGAGAACGATAACTTTAAATGCAAAACAATATTATTTCTTTTTTTATGAAGCAGTTTTAATTAAACATACCGAGATTGAAAAAGAAGCGATCATCCTGCGTTTTTCTTGCGAGGACTTCGCGGGCACCCTGATCAGCCAGTCGGACCACATCAGCAGTGATTCGTCGTCGAAGGTCATTTTCCTCTTGGTCACTTAGGGGTGTTGAACGCCTATCACGTGAGAGGGCGGCGGCAGTAATTGAACTGTTGGCCCATACTTGGTCATGTTGAGAGGAAATACATTCGAGACAGACGACTGTTTGCAGCCACAAAACGTAACATGACAGATAACTGAAGTAGAAAAGCAATAATAATAATAATAATAATGATTTGTTTGTGGGCTTGAAATTATTAAAAAAACGGTTTGGAACCAGGCAACTTCTTTGACGAGCTTTTTTCTCTGATGTTCCGACTACATGAATTTAAGTGTGCTGCTAAATTGGTAACTAGGTCTCACCGTTTTCCTTTTGAAGGAGCTAAATGCAACCGCTACTTTTACTCTAATAGTTTCTTTTCTCGCACTTCTTGCCCGTGAAACTCCCTCATCATAAACACGAGATAAAAATTACCATTATATATATATATATATATATATATATATATATATATATATATATATATAAAAGGCAGGATGTGTGTGTGTAACGAATGCACGGCTGCAATTTTCGACGGATTTGCACCAAAATTTACATGCACATGCTCCAAGTTATCGGGAAGGCCAAGACCGACTTTCCATTTCCCAACGCCCATCGATAGTGGAAATAATCGATTTTTTCATGCTTCTACGACAGTTTTCATGTAGTTTGCGGCCATTTTGTACTGGCCAGAGTGAGAGCCTATAGCTGGTTGCCACGAAAAGGCAGGAAGATTCTATTGGCCAGCGTGAGAGCCAACAGTTGACTGACACGAATGTTAACTAGCATGGAAAAAATCGATAGCTGCATTCGTCACAAGTGGGAAAAATTTAAATCTGCATGGCACTTTACTCCAATTGGCTCATTCGCTTGCTTAAACTCAACGTTGATTCTGATTCCGAAGAAATGGGATGGGTGTGAAAAAGTATTTGTTAACATTCTTTTTTCATTCGGTTTTTCCAGTTACGAGTCCTTTTTTTAAAGCTGATCGTTTTGTGTTCATTTTGTTTAGTTCTTTTTTCGTAACAGATTTAATGTTTAGTATAGTACTTAGAAAAAATTCGCAGTGTGAGATAGGCAAGGATTAAGGCATGTAGCAACATCAGCACGGCAAAGGGCACTCCTTTAAAGGCAAGGAAGGGCAAAATATATTTTAAGTCAAGTGATAGCGATTGCTGTATGAGTCGTACGATTTTTTAATCAAGCACGGGCAACGTTTTATTTAATTTCAATACATTGTTTTAAAACTTTTGTTTCATTGCATCTCAGTATTAAAACTCAAATTACAGTATTTCAAAATAAAATTGTCCGTTTTTTTCCACTTTACTCTTAGAGGCCACAGCCCAATATATCATAGCATTTAGGAATCAGTCCGACTCCGTGAGCAAATTAAAAACATTCCAGGCCGCATCCAGACACACAGTCCTCAAATTTTCGATTCCCACGTTGTCATTAGAGCGATTGTTTTCGGCGATTTTTCTTTACATGATTTCGTTTTTTTTTTTTTTTTTTTTTGTAATTTCGAATAACCGAAGTTAATTGCGAAATCTAGAAAAATTCATCCATAAATAAAAATAATTATTTTTACGTAAAATAAGGACATAAGTACATCAAATTATCTTTAAATTAAGTGGCGGCAGAAGAATTATCGTTGAACCTTTAAAAAAGGTAAGCTTAAATATTAATGCAATACAGCGATCAATTTTGAGTTCTGTAGTTTATTGATGCTTATCGCATCCACCCCTCCCTACCCATTGGGATGAAGGGTCAATCAAGTGCCGCCCGCAGGAGCTAGTTTAAATGCCGCCTGATAGGTCGGCTTTTAAGCTAGAGATTATATAAATATGACGATAAAATGATTTATATGATTATAATTATACGGTTATATATTACAGTTTTGTAAAGCGTTGGTATCGCAAACTGTTGACCGTATTTTTTATTTCACTACATATGGCATGGTTGTGGATTTGATCTCCAAATTTCTGTTAGTAGCAACATTTAATTAATAGACAACTATATCTAGGCACTTCATCTAGAGTTTGACTTACGGCCATATTACGTTGATACACCGGTTCTTGTGCGATCATCGAAGTCTGATCAGTACCTAGGACTTGAAACACTAAATCATTGTTTTCTTCAGAAAATTCCTTACAATTCTTTAAAACTATTTTCTGGCTTTAAATAACTTGCAAAAACCGTAAAAACACAAATTTGTCAATGAATCCATTAGAATTTGTAAAATCAAAAAAAAAAAAAAAATGATAGCCAATTATAAATAAATAAAAGAACTCACGTGAGTATCATACTCCTATTACGTAAATAAAAATTAAAAATAGAATTTTGTCTCTGGCTAAATTTCTTGCGGAAGGCGCTGTGTTAAAGATGGCTGAATAAAAATGTAACAAACTGTAAAGGCTTCGTTTCCTAAGCTGATGTCAGTTGTGATATCCAAGTGAATTACTGAAAGAATTGCGAATGTTAGGACTTAATGATATCCACTTACCTTTTCATTGCTTTGTTCATTTCCGGTTTTCTTCCGGTCAGGTAGAAGGAAGGAAATAGGGCGTGGTCGAAGCGTCACGTTTCAATTTTTGATGGCATTATGGGAGAAGTATTTTTCGCATTTGTTTTTCGGATTCGATCTAAGCTGAAAATAAACCAAAAGCGTTCGAGCTGCGAAGCCTCCTTCAGCTAATAACAATGGCGGAGTCTTATTTTTTATATACGGGCTTGACTAACGTACGATTCAATTATCACTTGTGTATCACCGTAGTGTAAAGATGGTTTGCATATATATATATATATATATATATATATATATATAATATATATATATATGCATATATATATATATATATATATATATATATATATATATATATATATATATATATATATATTAAAACTTAGTGCCACCCTAATGTAAAGATGGGATGGTTTGTAGACATACATAATAAATAAATAAATAAATACATTAAAAAAAAGGAAAAATGAAGACTAAGATTGGAGAGATAATGAGAGATTAAAAGAAGAAGGAAAGGTGAAAGAGAGAGAGAGAGAGAGAGAGAGAGAGAGAGAGAGAAAGAAAGAGAGATAGAAAGAGAGAATCAGAGAGAGATGTAAGAGAATGAAACGTAATTCAAATTAAGAAAACGAGAAACAGAAAAGATAGAAAAAAGTGCTTTGAAGAGAAAGAAGAATGAATGAAAGACGTGCCAAGGAGAATGATGAAGATCGGGAAAGAAAAAGGAAATAATGATATAAGTAGAAGAAAAAACGGATGAAAAAAAAGAAAAGAAATATTAAAACAATGAATGAAAGTGAGGAGAAGAGGGTAGTGCAAAAGAAAGAAAAGTAAAAAAAAAAAAAAAGAAAAAGAAAGAAAAGAAGAAAGAAAGCGAGAAAGGAAAGACAGAACATTAGAAATAAGAGTTACCTGTAATTTCTAACAAAGAACGAAAGAAAATGGGAAGAAAGAAAAAATGAAAGAAAAATAAATAAATCTCGAGATTCTCGGCAAAAATCCAAAGAAGAGTCAGCAATGTTATTGGTCTTGACCTGGCATCACGACTTCAGTCACTCTCTCACCACGGTGACATGGTTTCTCTCTATCTTTTCTACAAATATTTTCATAACGAGGCTTTCTTCTTTGGTACTTCGACTATGAATTCAAGCGTGCTACTAGGTTGGCAACTAAGTCTCACCGTTTGAATGATGAAATAGTTAGATGCGACCGTATTTTCTATTCTAATAATTTCTTTTCTCGTTCACCTGTGGAACCGTCTTCCGGTTTCTTGCTTCCTTGCCACCTACGATCTTTGAAGATTTAAATGCAACCTCAATCGCTATCTTTCTAAATCCTGTTTTTTTTTTATGTCTTTTCTCCTCACTAAAATCTTCTCATTCTTTTTCACTCCAAGTAAACCGTTGACTCTCGGTGACATTATCGCTTTGCTCCAGGTGATATGGTTAAAAAACAAATTGAGAACAAAAAATTCAAATTGAATAAAGAACAGTGGAATAGACAAGTGGATATCTTTGTATGACGTGGAGGATAGAGAACAAGCAGGAAAAGATTTACTAGAAAAAAGTATGTAAAAGTAATCTGAGACTTAACTCTGAGGCTAGTGGTCGCTGTTCGTGCTAATCGATAATATATATGTAACGGGGGGGTAACTTTTATCGGTGGAAATGGCGGGGTGAGTTCGAATTCTGTCTTAGTCCGTTTGGTTCGCTAATGCCTTTGGAAAATTGTTTTGAATTCATTTCTTTCATAAGCTATGGTTTAAATAGCAGGGTACATCCAGAATATGACGATAAACTGTATCCAGCAGCAATTTTTTTTATCTGGAGATGGAAGGTTTTGAGGAGCGTGGAACCGTCTCTTATTTGTTGTTGTTCTCAGCTTCATCCAGACGCGGAACCTCTATAGTTGGGACCCTAACAGGTCCATGCCACGATTCATAAATTGCCATATTAGTAAAAAAAACGCTCTGGCTTGAATTTTCAAAAATTCAACTTTAGCGTTGCAACTGCACGCTCCACAAGTTTGTATCTGTTATCAATAACACACTTCAAAAATATATTTCGATTTGCATTATATTTTTTTCGTCTCAAATGCTACTTGAATTTTACCAAAAAGAAAATAGTTTCCATGCCTGATGATGGCCAGAGAACCTATCGAAAGGTCTTGCATATCTAAGGAAGACCTAATACAGTTTATATTTTAAAAAAACAAGGATCATCTTTTTAAAAAAGAAGGATCATGACATTAATCGAGTGGTTAGTGGGTTAATGCATTTTTAAAACTTAGCGAAGTGATTTCGCCATTTTATCTCATTAACTTTACTAATTTAATCTTTGTATAAATGGTTTATTGTAATATATATATATATATATATATATATATATATATATATATATATATATATATATCAAGAAAGGAAAAACTTGAAAAGACATTGTGATACTAAATCACGAGATTAATACAAGTTACCTTTGGGATCTACAATCACAAGAGATGCTCAAAATGGGGGCCTTTCACTTCAAAATATTTACTAGTATGGCGAATTACTGCAACGTTAGCCAAAGTGTCCAGTAGGATTGCTGCATATGCATTTTCAGTTTCTTGTCTAAGGACCGCCAATTTAATGCCATCTGTAGAGAAAATATTGTAAATTGTGTTATCGCAATTTGATAAAACTTGTGTAGGTTCATTCACATCATAGCAACAGAAATTAGCCTTGTGTTCACGAAGATAAAAGCATACTTGACAGGAAATAAAGCGTACACAACAGGAAAAGCAGAGTAAATTGTATGTTAATTTCATACAATTTATATATTTTTTCTTGTATGTACTGATGTTTGTATTTTTTTAGATTAAAATTGTTTCATGGTACATGTAATGAGAGGAAGAAGTTACTTCATATTAATACAAGCTATATCACAGTTACACACGTGTTGCCTGCTCCAAGTTTCCTGGCGAAGAGATTGAATTTAACATGTTTTTGTGGGATGTCCGTTTTTCCGACAGAAACCTTTTTTGTTGCATGTTGGGGGTATTTTTATTATTTTTAATTTTTATTTAATTTATTTTATACAACATTTTTATGTTATTGTTTTATTTTGTTTTATCTATAATTTTTAGTATTATTATTATTTTATATTTTATTTTTATTTATTTATAACAATTAATAATAATAATATCCCTACAAACTACGAAAGACAAGTTTTTCCTTTCCTGAAGTGTGTATACATTTTTTGACTGTATATATCGATTTGAAAAAATGGCGTAGCCCAATCCACCTAGATTTTACTTAACCTTGTACCATTCCTAATAAGCTAAGCTTAGTTAATAGTTGAAAATAAATTGAAACAAGGTAGAGTCATTTTTTTTTAAAGTAATGGGATAATTTTGTTTGGACAGGATTTAAAATATTGTGGTGGAAATAACTTGAGTCAAAAATGAAGAAAACATAATGTCAATTTAGAAGAAAGAAAGAAAGAAAGAAAGAATGATGAAAAGAGAAAAAAATATTGTAAAAAGCAGACATCTGGGTGTAATGGCTAGAGTTGTCCTGTGAATTTCTCGGTTGCAGATTATGAGCCTGTTTACTTTGAACTAATTGAGAAATGGGTGACTATTTAACATACAAACATCACAGTACGCTAATGAAAGCACTCAGAGCTAAAATGTTCAAGTCGTTGCTAAGTAAATACTTCCCGCCATCGGCAGATAACCTGGTGGGACAAACACAGTGAACGTATCTTAACATTCATGACTCCGAGGAAAGAGTCGTATCAGCTGATCTCTTGGCATATAAGGAGGAGCCTCTTTTTTTTAGCATTTACTAAGATTAGTTTTGTGTGGGGCGTCTAGTTTCTACGATTGAAAACCGGTAACAGCCTATGAAAATGGATTCTTTACTGCTCTTCTACATTAGGCGCCCATTTTGGGATATTTAATAAGCTTACCTTAGTTATTGAGTCTAACTTAGTTTGGCAAAAGGTTCAAATAGTGACATGTGTGTCAGGTTCAAACTTACTACACTTACCTCTATACGAGAGACTTGCCACATCCCGCTTGTGAGAGAGAGGTTGCAGGGTGGAAAATAATTTGTCACCCAAAAGGATGTGGAGACGCTTTTGGACTCTATCGAGACTGGAAAATTAAGACTGAACTGAGTGATTTTCCAAGCGTAACTTTGATGTGGCACAAGGCCGAAAGCAGGGGACACCCAGTGAGGATTGAACTCACTACTCAGTCGTAATTGTTCCAACGAGACAAGCTTGCTAACCATTACACAGCCTCGAGGTGCACTCTTTTCTAAGTATAGATTAGACGTGGCACAAGGCCGAAAGTAGGGGCACTTAGTGAGGATCGAACTCACAACTCAGTCGTAATTGTTGCTGGCCATTACACTACCTTGAGGTGCCCTCTTTCTAAGCATAAGTTAGAAATGGCACACAAAAGGATGTGGAGACGCTTTTAGACTCTATAGAGACTGGAAAATTAAGACTGAACTGAGTGATTTTCCAAGCGTAGCTTTGATGTGGCACAAGGCCGAAAGCAGGGGGCACCCAATGAGGATCGAACTCGCTACTCAGTCGTAATTGTTCTAGCGAGACAAGTTTGCAAAACATTACACCACCTTGAGGTGCACTCTTTTCTAAGTATAGATTAGACGTGGCACGAGGTCGAAAGTGTGTGGCTCCAAGTGAGGATCGAACTCACTATTGAGTCGTAATTGATGTAGCGAGACAAGCTTGCTAACCAGTGCACCACGTCGAGGCGCTCTAAAGCTTCTGTCCATATATGGTAGCAGTGCTCCATTTTCGGATTGAAGGACAGGAAGGGACACGTACTTCCTGGAGCGGTTACAGGGAACTGACCATTTTTCCAGCATCCTTAGTGAATTTCACTTGTGGTTTGTGTTGAATTTAAACTCCATTAGGCGCTGTACGATGTTAAACAGTTCTAACAATCAGCAATGAGATGTTGTATGATGCATGCGCCTTTGAAAGATTTTTCGACATTTCCTATTTAATAAGTGTCATTAAAATTTAAAAGACAAATGTTTTTAGGATGTTTCTTGATTTTGCTGGACAGAAAACAAGCCCAAATCTTTATCTGAAAACTAATGCTTAAAAGGATTTTCCTTGAATAGGAAATTCGAAAACAATCAGAAAGAAAAAGAAATCGGCCCGTTATAACGAAATGCCCCAAAATTTAAATAAAAATTCAAATTAAGAAGACAAATTTCGTTTTTACATAAAATATTTGTTTTATTGTTTATAGAACCAAATAATTTTAACTTCAAAATTCTTGTTTACCTTGTGTAAACAAGGAATATTAAATACGTACACGAAATGTGAGACAGATTTTGCGGAAAAAGACGCATTGATTTGGAAAATCTTTCAAATAATCAATATTTGTCGGATTTTAATATTTTTAGTAGTTATTCGGTAATGAATGAAATGATACAATTTTTATTTTTAATTTCAGGAAAAAACTTTAAATTATTATTTTTTAGTTTGGTATTCATCATTTAATTTTGTGAAATTTTAGCAAAAACATTTCATATAGAAGAAAAAAAACATTTTCTTATATTTTTTTGTTTGGAAAATGAAAATTTATTTGCACAGAATCTGCTTTAAACTGTCAACTGAAAAATGCATAAAACTAAGACATTTCTAATTTGAAAGGAAATTTTATAGGAAATTCAGTCGTCCAATTTTTTTCCGAATAACAAATAACAATAAAATAAAAATAAAAAAAAAACATGGTCATGCCTGTTAAATTTGTATTTACAAACATATTTACATGAATTCAAAAAGTAGTCAAAATAATCTTTATTTGATTTAAAGTTTTTGAGTAGTTGGTCAGCAGAAAAAACATAGGGTTTTGAAAAAACTTTTAGTAATTGGTTTACAGTCAAAGCTGCGGTAGAGAAATTATTTTTAAGAAGTTGGTACACAGTCAAATCTTTGGTTGAGAAAAGACTTTGATCGTTAGCGAAGATTCACTGACTGTCCCTGCTATTACTTTTGGAGATTTGTTTGAAATCGTTGACACATATTTCTTTCAGCACGCGTTATGAAAAAAGTTATGTAGCCACGTCTTCTTTTGTGTTTGAACAGTTTGGAGAAGTCGCATCTCTGCTTCTGAAAGTCGTAATCTGTTTTATTTTTCTCTGATTGGTCAAATATTTCATATGTTGATGTTAATTTTTAACTGATAGACACTTTGATTTAACAGTGTTTTCTATTGTGGAATCTTTTTGACATGTTTGTAAGTATTGTCTGTTATTGGATAGAAAATAAAATTTGTGCGCGTTTTAATATGGTATGCATGTGTATTTCTTAATAAAATAATGTTATTTTTTCTAATTTATTGTGCATGGCAGAATGTGCGGTTGGTGTTATTGTTAGACGCTCGCAACAAGAAATCAGCAAACGGATCTCAATTTCTATTCACTTTCGCACAAATGCGTTTGGGAAAGGTATAGATCCATCTTTTCTCCCTCAACTGTGGGTTAAATACCAGGACAGACTGTTCTCTCTAGCCGTGATTGCCAAATAATAACTACTCTGAATTCAAAACCGTATGTGACCCTACCAGGGTCACATAATTGTAATTGATGTCCACTCAACATAGTTGCAGTATAATGCACAACGTAGACAGGGCCGATGCAAACGTCTTGTGCCTCCTCCCCCACCGAATCTATGATACGTGGCAATTCAACTAGAAAAATCTCTATCCATAAAAGGCAGGATGTATGTGCGTGTGTGTGTGTGTGTGTGTGTGTGTGTGTGTATGTAACGAATGCACGGTCGCAATTTTCGACGGATTTTGCACCAAAATTTACATGCACATGCTCCAAGTTAGCGGGAAGGCCAACACCGACTTTGCATTTCCCAACTCCCATCGATAGTGGAAATAATCGATTTTTTCATGCTTCTACGGCACATGTAATTTGCGGCCATTTTCTACTGGCTAGAGTGAGAGCCTATAGCTGACTGACACGAATAGGCAGGAAGATTCTACTGGCCAGCGTGAGAGCCAACAGCTGACTGACACGAATGTTAACTAGCATGCTAGCATGCAAAAAATCGATAGCTGTGTGACACGATAACTAGGCGTCTATTAAAGTTGATTTGTAAAATATGTATTTTATTTTAATAAATTAAGAATAGAAAACGGTTAAGAATAGAAAAATAGTTTAAAAACATGTGTTTCGTTTAACAAAAGTACTAAGGGAAAAAGAAAAGGAAAAAATAAATAAATAAACGCTTTTTCTTTTATAAGTAAATTTGTGGAAGAGAAAAGGGCATCAGATTACTGTTAAATCCTACCAGTCATCCAATAAAATATTTGACTAAGTGATTAGATGTGATAAAAGATAAACGTTTAGGAAATAGATTTTAAATGACCAGGTCAAAAAAACCGTCTTTACTGTATCTCGGCAACACATTAAGGAAATAAAGAAAAGATAACAGAATTTTCCCTTTCTCCAGGCAATAAAAAAAGAAAAGGGCTATAAAAACATCCGACGGCCTTCACACGAAGATGTGTTAAGATAAAAAGATTTAAAAATCGTGGGAGGCCGATTACAGACAAAATATCCGCAGGATTTTTACACATCAAAGAAAGCAAAATTTAAGTACCTTGAAATTTTTAACTTACAGTCGCCAATGCTTATCTTTTGTTTTCACCCGGTGGTCTAGGGACTTCCGATTAGTTCAATATAAATACGAGTGATTTTTCCGAGCCGGGCAGTTCAGCCGGGTGTGTGCTTGAAGTAGCCACGTGTGTCAGGCACACTGAAGAAGTGAAACTCCGTTCGTCTGAGTCGGTCGGTTCGGCATTTGATCTCCATTAGTTAGAGTTAGAGCTGAGTGTCACATCGCCTACCCCAACGGCAAGACTAAGTCTGGACGAAATAAAGCGTCGATTAAACTCATCTAAGTTGTGGAAGTTCGTTCCTTCAATGCTTTATCTTGTGCCCCCAGCTCGAGACTTCGACTTTTTCAACCAACCCCCGGCAACATCACAGCGTGGAGAACGGCCGCCGGAGAAATTGTACGGAGCTCACAAGGGGTGTTACAGCTGCATTCGTCACAAGTGGGAAAAATTTAAATCTGCATGGCACTTTACTCCAATTGGCTCATTCGCTTGCTTAAACTCGACGTTGATTCTGATTCCGCAGAACTGGGTTGGGTGTGAAAAAGTATTTGTTGTTAACATTCTTTTTTCATTCGGTTTTTCCAGTTACGAGTCCTTTTTTAAAGCTGATCATTTTGTGTTCATTTTGTTTAGTTCTTTTTTCGTAACAGATTTAATGTTTAGTATAGAGCTTAGAAAAAATTTGCTGTGTGAAATAGGCAAGAAGTAAGGCATGTAGCAACATCAGCACGGCAAAGGGCACTCCTTTAAAGGCAAGGAAGGGCAAAAATATTTTAAGTCAAGTGATAGCGATTGCTGTATGAGTCGTACGATTTTTGAATAAGCACGAGCAACGTTTTATTTAACTTCAATACATTGTTTTTAAAACTTTTTTTAATTGATCTCAGTATTAAAACTCAAATTACAGTATTTCAAAATTTGTCCGTTTTTTCCACTTTACTCTTAGAGGTCACAGCCCAATATATCATAGCACACAAATTAAAAACATTCCAGGCCGCATTTCCCCACGTTGTCATTAGTTTTTTTTTTTTTTTTCGTTTTTTTTTTTTTCGTACGATTTTTGAATCAAGCACGGGCAACGCCGGGCCATGCTGCTAGTTGAAGATAAACACAATGTATCTAAATAAAAATTAGAGACATGTCATAATAGATCATTCCATGTATATAATAAATGCGAATGTCAATGTGTCACTGTGTCACACCGTTTCAACTTTACTCCTAGAGGATGTATCCCAATATATAATACCAGGCCGTCTCCGTGAACAAATTCAAAACATTCCGGGTTGGATCCGGACCCCTAATCCTGAAATTTTGGATTTCTAAGTTTTCATTACAGCGATTGTTTTTGGCGATTTTTTTTTTTGCGACAGATGTTTTGTACAATAATAATTTTAATAACTTGGAAATAAATTTGGGAATAATTGAAATTAATTGCGAAATCCAGCGAGAGGTACCCATGAAATAAATGTAACTGCTTGTACGGAAAGTAAGGATCTACGTACTTTAAATTAAGTCGTGGCAGAATAATTATTGTTGAAATTTTAAAAGGTAAGTTTAAATATTAAATGCAATATTTAAATGCAGCGACAGATTTTAAGTTCTTCTGTAGTTTATTGTTGCCAATCGGTCCTACTCCGCCCTACCTATTGGGATGAAGGTTCAATCAAGTGCCGTCCGCAGGAGCATAAATGCCGCTCAATAGGGCGGCTTTTAATCTCGTCTTAAATAAATCAACAATGTTTTGCAGCAATTTTAAATATCAACTTGATATTTTTTTTGCTAAAATGTTGAATTTTAAGACATTCAACGTTATGGAAAAAAGGGTGAATTTTCTATAGTGTTTTGCGAGACTTAATATGAGCAAAATAAATTCACGGATTTGGATGAAAAAACAACAAAAAACCCCCCCAAAAAACAAAAAAAAACTCCAGAATAACATCAATATCCATGATTTTTTTCCTCCTTTGATAGTCAGTTGTCCTTAGTTTAATTTGTAACATATATAAATGTAGGTAGAAAAAAAAGATCAAATGTTGATAAGATAGCGAGGGTCTCAAAGGAGGGGATTCCAACATGGATTGAGCCCTCCGATCGACAGGTTTAGAGGAAGTACTCACCGGTCCTGTCTCTGAGTGTTTAATAAACACGAATTGGCTTGAACATTGAACAACAATACAGAAGATAGGAAATCACACGGATTTGATGTATGACTTCATGTCGAACCACCCCTGATAATGATTTTAATGTGATCAAGTGAAAATAGATTATTAGAAAAGAAGAAAAATTAGCAGGTTAGATTTTCCTATTTCTAGGATTAATGTGATGCAAGGAAGCGAAATTTTATCTGGAATCTAATTCCTGCTTAGTCAAAAATCTTAGTGAAATATTTTCAATCCCAGTTTTTTGTTACCTTCGTAGATATCTAACCCAGTTTCGATTTTTATCAACACCCGCTTTCGGAGGCGGATGTGTTTACTATGAAATCCATTTTAAAATTTGTCTCTTATTTAGACTGTCCATTTTCTAGTTTGAGAATTTTTTATTTGCAAAAATTTAGAATATTAAAATTATATACATCGAAGACATTTCAATAACTTCAGTAAAGAAATATTTAATGTATTGGAATTTAGAACGACACGCGTCTGGTAGCTGAGCGGACGATGGTCTTTATTGCCGCCTTTTTTTATGGGGTTGGAGGCAGGAGACGACGCCTCCTTTTGATCGGAAGAGATTGTCCTCAGTCAGAGATTTTTCCTTGGTCGATTACGACGCTTTGTATTCTGGCTCCGTGGTCAACTAATTGAGTTTGCCACGTAAAATAACGTGTTATCTAGAATATTCGACTTACAGTGTCGAATTATTTTCCTTAATAGAGTTAATATTTATTTAACTTTTAATTGTTATATCTGGTTTATTTAGGGATGGGAAGAAGGGATGGTGAGTTTTCGTGTCGAATGACTTTGAAGAAAAGATTTTATTAGCTTCGGTAGAATTCCGTAGCTGAGATTTGTTTAAATTTGAGAAACTTTGAAGAAAAGATTTTTTATTTTGCTTCGGTAGAATTACGAAGCTAAAAGAAGCTAAAAAAGTAATTTAATTCCCAAGAAGAGGAATTATTGCATTTGATTTGTTTGTTGACTCGGAGATTCAAGTTTGTTTTTTTGTGGCAGAGTCGTTCGAGGCGGGAATTCAGTCCCAACTCTCATCCTTTACTTTAAAACAAGGTTTTAAAATATTTTAAAAGATATTCATCTTGGAATCAGATTTTATCAGCCTAAGTTAGGCGTTGTGTTTTTATTTCTTCCTTTCAGCTCCAAAAAAAGGTGAAGAAGAATTTTGAAGAAAGGAAGATAAATGTATCAGAAGAAAAAGAGAGAAAAAGAATTTTGAAGAAAAAAGAAGATAAAAGTATCTGAAAAAATTGACTGTTAAGAAAAGATTTTAAAACAAGTTTTCTTTGTAAAACAAAAGGAAAAGGTTGAAAAAAGAAAATATGTTTAGATTGTCAGTTTAAAGAATTATACATCGACTGACAAAATTATTAATGTAAGAAAATCCTTTGTTTATTATTGTCTTTTGTTACTATTTAGCATATGGAACAATATGCATGGAAATTTTGTTTTATTGAAATAAATATTTTATCTGTGAATACTATATTTTGGTTTTTTATCTACTAAATTTAAGATAGTCTGATTCTTTGAGTGGTTTTGTTTTTACTTTCCTATGAAGAAGCCGAGAACAAAATCGGCAGTATAGTCCTGTGTCTTAATATATTTATTTATAATTTAAATATATCAATTTAAGATCGTATACGGGTAAAACTTGATTTTTTTTTAATTTAATTTAAATTTGGTTTTTTTTTTTAAAAAATAATTTCTTCAGAAACGCTAAATTGTTTCTGACAAAACGCAAAACGACTGGTACTTATTTGGGCGGGAAAAGTTCTCCCAATTCCGAAGCTTAACCCTGATCAAAAAATCTTTTCTCATTTACTCTGATTTTTAGTAAGCAGGTTGGGCCGGAAACGTTTAACTACCCATGATATGATATGATATGATATGATATGATATGATATGATATGATATCTTATCTATCTATCTCATTCTATCTATCTATCTATCTATCTATCTATCTATATATCTATCTATCTATCTATCTATCTTAGAATATCTCTCTCTTTCTATCAATCTATCTCAGTTTGTTCAGACCCCCCTCTTTCTTTATCTTCACCTGTTCTATTTACCACAGTGCGTTCAGATTTCTTTCACTGTCTAGCTATAAAAGACTGAGTTATCTATCTAGAAAATCTATCTATTATTTTCTTTATTTTCTCCTATCTCTATCTCGGTCTGTTCAGAAATCTCTCAATCTCCTTTTAAGCTATCTTCTATCTATCAATCTATTTTGCATCTATATCTATCTATCTATCTATTTTTTCTCATCAGTATGTTAGTATCTATCTATCTATCTATCTATCTATCTATCTATCTATCTATCTGCTTACGACCATATCACGTTGAAACTACCGGTTCCCATAATATTACCAAAGTTAGGGTACATCGAGATTAGATGAGTGACCACTTGGGACTACCAGATGCTGTAAGTTTAGATGTGCAGTCTTGTAATGGATTTCCGATTTCTAATTCCGAATAAGGATTCGGAATTAGAAAATCGGAAATCCGAATTTCAATTCCAGTCTAGTTCGTTATATTCGCATACACGTAACTAACCCTGGGAAACGTATAAATCCACCTCTACTCCTACAAGCTCGAGTTTAATTTGTACGACATGTATCAGTAAATCATTATTATCTCTACAAAATTCTTACAATCTAAAAAATATTACTGGCTTTAAATAACCTGAAAATGGTAGATAAACCGTAAAAAATCAAAACAATCCAATGTCGTCGGCGTGAATGTTTCAGTTTTTTCCAAGTCCTATTTCTAGAATCTGCTGTGTCCAGGCTCGTCGGGGAAAATCATTTAACCACACCTTCCCTTTCGAGAAAATGGTGTGGACTAATTTTAGTGGGTAAATTCTTTCTCACAGCCTCAGTGACTTAAAACTGCCCTCAAGTCAAAGAGGAAAAATGACGAGATTAGACGATGTAAATTTTTTCGGTAGTTATTTTTTCGTCATTGGCGTAAAAGAAAAAACAATTTTTTCGTATCAAGGTTACTGATTAGATACACTGATTGGTTTGGATTGGTTGATTTTATTTGGCGGCATATCAACACCTCTATGGGTTATTTAATGCCGAAATCAATATTTTGTACATAATTTTATACTTTCACGGCAAATGTATGACTTTTAAATATATAGTTTGCAGATGATAAAATGTATTGTTGGCAATTTAAAAAAAAGTATCACTCGTAATTTCACTACAAAAATGTACTGGTCATTTTTTTTTTTATAAAAATTATTGTTGGTAATTTTACTATAAAAATGTATTTTATACTTTTAGTGTTGTATTGCTGTAAAATGTATTTTTGGTCATTTTACGATAAAAATATATTGTTGGTAAATTATACATATAAAATGTATTGCTGGTAATTTTACTATAAAAATATATTGCTGATAATTTTATAAAAATATAATGTTAGTAATTTTACTATAAAAATGTATTGTTAGTAATAATTTTTTTATAAATATGTATTGCTGGTATTTTTAATATAAAAATGCACTTTTATACTTTCGTAGTGTTTTGATTTTTGTTTGGAGTTTCACTATTTGCCAAAAGCTGGGACCCCAGCAGGTGCTACCACCGGGGTCAGGGTGAACCTGGTAACAACAGTAATTAAGAGGTGGTTCCACGCTCCTCAAAAACTCCAATCTGCTGATCAGAGGTTTTGCTGCCTGATGTAGTCTATCGTCTTAATCACTGAGATTCAAGCTTTTTGAGAAAGATATAGTTTATTTTATCACTGGCTATATGGTGATATTTCTGTCTCTGTTAGACGTCCAGACAAGTGTGAGCAAAAAAAAAAAAAAAAAAAAAAAAAGAGAGAGAGAGAGAGAGAGAGAGAGAGAGAGAGAGAGAGAGAGAGAAAACGTATCTTTTTTACCTTAATAAAACGTGTTAAAATGGCTATAATAGGTACATAATTCACAATTCTAAATAAAAATAAAAATTAACAGTCATTTGCAAATGGCTTGAGTACATGTAGACCGTTTAAGGAAACAGATTGTTAAAGTTTTAGCACTTTAAAACCATGAAAAGTTCTTTTTCTAGGTGATGTGTCTCTTTAGAACGTTGTCAATCATGGCGTTCCACAATTTCCTGTCCTTTGTAGCTCTTAGTAATTTTTTTATTTCTCCCAAACCTTGTTCTGCCATCCATTTACACATGCACATTAGGTATGTTATACGCTGTTTTCTTCTTCCCCCTTGCTTATAATATGTCCTGTGAGTGTTGAAGCCCCCTTTTCGAAGCCGTCTTTCCTCATTATGTGCTCGAGAAATTTCAACTGTCTCTTCCTGATGTTAACTATGTCCTTTTTGTTTCCATTTTCTCTAAATCTTTGCCGTTGCTCATACGGCCAGTCCATGGTATTCTAGGCTTCTTTCTGTAGAATTAAATTTCTTCGTCTTTCCTTCATCTGTGATGAGATTGTTCAGGATTCACTGCCATTTGGGGTGGGGGCGATATTACTTAAGTACTCCTTTCTTTGTTTCTAATGAAAATTTCCTTTTTTTTTAAATACTTTGCTTAGAAATTACCATAGTGAAAAAAAAAATCATCACAAGGGAGACAACTCTAAAAGTATTTGTAAGTTGCTTCCCTTTAAACTCTTTGACAAATCTTTAAAATATGTGTATCATGTCAATTCAAGACGTGATCACGACTCTTCACATATTCCTATCTTTTTTAAAAATATGTTCCTTTCTAGCTTTTCTTGCCTTTGTTATACTTTGTGAGTGTTAAATTCTCCTAGTTTTATTCCTTCATTATATGTCCTCTAAAATTAAGTCATTTATTTTTGATTGTCAGAAACAATGTCTTTGTAGTTACTATTTTCCTTAAAACTTTCTCTTTCGTCACATGTCTCATCCTAGTATTCTCAATATTCGTCGATAGAACCACGCCTCTTTCGTTAGGGATGAAATTGTCTAGCATGCGCAGGGTAGTTACCTCCCTTTGGTTAAGACGCAGACACAAGTGAATGGCGTGAGTTCATACGATAACAAAAGTAGAATTGCTATTTAGCACGCATAAAGACAAAACATGTCAGGTCACACAAGTTGCTTAATAATAGACCGTTAACGTGCAAAACGTCATCTCAAGCCCACAACGGTAATGAGAATAGAAGAGTTCACATAGTACCTCGAAGTTCGTAGAACATACCACCAGCCTCGTCGTTTTCCCATCAGGAAAAATAACAATTACGACCGTATCGCTTCTTGCATTTCCACTCTGCTTGTTTTATTCATATGTTACAATTTCTCTGTGTGGGATAAATTAATGATTAATCAACGAACCAGCAATGAGAATAATCTTACTGTTCTTTGCCCTATGTGTCAAAAAAAGAATGTTAAATCAAATGTACTGAGGCCCGGAAGAAACATGATACAATAAAAACATCACGTGACTTGATTTTTACGGCACTGTTAACGGCCTTTACATTTATATAAAATTACTTTAAAAAAATTAAAATTTCCATCATTCCTGAAACTTTCATTAAAATCTGACAATTATTTCTATTTTTGCAAGATTTTCAAAATTAATGTGTGTCAGAAGAAAAAAATGCACAAAAAATTCGCCATGTTATTTTTACTAGATTCCGGTGATGACGAGAAACAAGGTTTTTCAATCGAAAGTTAGAATGTTGTAATAAAGACAGAAAATTTAAAAAAAATAATTAAAAATTACTTTGTTCTTTCCTCTTAACAGTAACATAAACATTTTGGCAATAAAATTTTGTTTTCATCAAGTTTGATGTCTTTTTCATCAGACTATGCGCTTTTTTTAGCGATCCCATGGAGATACCTATATAGGGGTATGTAAAATGCGATTTTGGGAATAATGTGTCGGAGTTAGCTCCTCCTTAATTCCCAAATTGTCACTAGGGGTTATTCTTCCTATATTATAACTACTGGGCGACTTCCCGCCTTGTTCTCTTTTTCATTTCTTAATTTCAGCGACTACAATGTAAGCTCTCTTAGAAGATCCGCGTCTTCCCATTTGTGGGAAACGCCATGAACATTATACACACATACACGTGCGTACGAACATTCACCAAAATATGAACATTCACCAAAAAACAGACACAAACGTTCACACACACAAATATTATTGTCTATGTCCATTGTAAATTGTATTGTTTAATAGATATATTTGTTTATATATATATATATATATATATATATATATATATATATATATATATATATATATATATCGGTCTTGTTTGTCTTCTTTATCTTCAGTTCGACTTAACTTGAGTCCGACAATTTTATTGTAGTTGGACCTTTTAATATGCTACCAGGAGTTACACACGTGTTTCTAATACAACAACACGTAAATACTCCCCGGTCCACAACAAATATGTGTTGTCATTACTCTCTTTCAGTTATTATGTTCCATCCGTGTATTAAGATATTATTATATCACGGATAGACTAATGCCTATAGTGGGGATAATAGCAGGATTTATTTTTGATTCATTTCAAATCAGTGTTCAGGACAAATAGCTCGTAGATTGTGTTAATCTTACCGAAGTGGCGATAATAAATCCCATTTCCAATACAATTACATGCTCACATACATACCATATTAAAACGCGTCCAAACTTTATTTTCTACCCAATAGACAATATTTAAAAATATGCCAAAAAGATTCCACAATATAACACACATCGTTTAAATCAAAGTGTCCACTGGTTAGAAATTAACATCAGCATATGAAATATTTGACCAGACAGAGAAAACTAAAAAGCTATTTTTCTCGAACATACCTTCGGGGAAAAAAATTCCAAATAAAACCCCACAGATTTCGACTTTTAACGGGTAGATATACGACGGTCCTCGGGGCTGTTCAGAGCAAAGAGCTGTGACTGTGTCTCTAAGCCATGGCTACATAGCTTCTCCTCCCCCTAGAACATGCTGAAAGAAACATATGTCAACGACTTCAAACAAATCATCTCCAACAACAACAACAACAGCAAAGATGGTCAGTGAATTTTCTGCTTAATTTTTAAAACTCCAGCCATTTCTGTGAACCAATTACCCAAAGACTTTAACTGAACTAAAGGATATTTTTACTCCCCACCAATAAATCTGTCTTATTTTTAATTCTAAAATTTGTCCATTATTATTTTTTACAAGTAAAATTGTGAGAGATACTTGCTAATCTAGCACTACACTGAAGTTCATGAAGTCCAGGTCAGTAGGCATATTATTATTATTATTATTATTATTATTATTATAAACAAATAAATATAAAATATAAAATAATAATAATAATGGAAATTATAAATAAAATAAAACATAAAAACGTTGTATAAAATAAATTAAATAAAAATTAAAAATAATAAAAATACTCCCAGCATGCAACAAAAACTGTTCCTGTCGGAAAAAAAAACGGACATCCTGCCAAAAGACGTAAAATTCAATCTCTAGAAAAACGTATGTAAGTTGTATTTGCCTTATTAAATGTTTTGTGCGTGTATCTCGTCTTTCCATATTTACATTCAATTAAACGTGGCACAAGGCCGAGATTTAGAAACACTCAATATAAAACGTACTGACTACTCACTCGTAATTGATCTAGCGCCACAATCTCGTTAACCATTACACCACGTCGAAGTGCCCTCATATATATAGTTCGTTTAGATCCTCACTAAAATCTCCCCTGCTGTTGCCCTGTGTCTACACTGAGATAAATAAAATAAAATATTCAAAGCGATATTATTTACTAATATCCTTCCCGACGATTTGAAAGAAATATTTGATACATCTTTGTTTTTACGGTTTATCGTCCGTTTAATAATTTAAATGTTTAAAAATATTTTAGGTTTTAAGAATAATTCTTTCAGTAATTGTGATTTGGGAGAAAGATCCTTGCGAAGAAAAAAAAAGAATCCTAAATAATAAAACTGCTAACAAGACTAAGCTGTTGTAAATTTTGAAGTGAGTTTCTAATCACCTACGAACTAGGATTACCGATTTCGTTAAACATTAAATTTTGTTATCAATTGGAGCAAAGATGGAAATAAACACCAAGACAGTTAAAAACCAATAGACAAAAAAGAAAAAAAGAAAAGAGAAAATGGTTTCTAAGTCGGAGGATTGCGCATTGTTTCGGTTAAAAAAATTAACGCCTCGAAAATAAATATTTAACATTTAAATAAATATTTAACGTGTTCCTGCCAACAATAAAAAAAATGTTTCGTGATCCCTTTGAAAGGTATTTAAGCAAAATTTTTAGACAGACAAACTAGTAAGGAGAGACGATCGGCAACTAGTCAAGATGTTCGACTTAAACGAAATTCCATTACACATTCACTCGTCTTCCTCACCAAGATATGGGACACTTACATTTTCCTCCTCATTTTCTCCATCACCTATTCTTTCTCACAGATACACACTAAGAAATCGCATTTATTTTATAAAATGGAAAAACAAAAATTAACCAGAAAAGGACTGTTATCCCCTGACAAATATAATAATTTTAACACGTCTATACAAGCGAACCGAAACCAACAAACATTTAGTTGACCCAAAAAAGTTTTTTCAGAAAGAAAAGAAACGAAAACTATCTTATATTTCTATATTTAAACACCTTTACGCCTTTTTCTTTATCTTTTCAAATCCAAGTACAAACCCAAAATCAACCACAGGTTTTTGACTGTCGTCCAAAACACAACCAACAATTTTAATTTTTTTTTTTTTTTACTAATTCCGATATTGCAATTTATTCCTTTAATTTCCTTAACCATTCCAAAAGTTCGTATATAATTTCTTATTCGATTTCGTTCTTAGTTATATATGCTTTTCTTAATTTCTACCCATTTTTTCAAGAAGTCCAGAAAAATAGCGAAACATTATTTACAATGCGCCATGTAATCTCTCTAAACAAAAGATATTTTTGAAAACGAACATCCTCAGCAGATTCAGTTTGTTAATATTAACGAAAATCGAAATATTAATTAATTTGATGAAATTTTACGTTTAGAAAATTAAAAGCATAACTAAAAAAAATCAAAACGAAACAAAAGTGAAGTAAAAAAAGAACAATACAATATTTTTATCTAATTTGAGATAAATCGAATCATCCGTTAAATATTTAGGGAAATAATTGCTCAGTAGAAGTAGTCTTTTTTTATCAACTCATTCTTTTTGCTATTTTATTGCAATACTCAGATTGTTCTAAAAAGATCTTCAAGACTGAAAACAATGTAAGCAAAAAAAAAAAAGAAAAGAGAAAATGGTTTCTAAGTCTCATTGTTTCAAATTTTAATATTTAATTTAAATAAATTTTTGTTTAAATCAATATTTAACTCTTCCTCAACAATTAAAAATGTTTCGTGATCTGATGGTATTTACACAAGATCAAATCGGCATTAGAGATTGCGACTTTTTTTTGACCTCGAGTCTTCCTCACCAAACCTGGGACACTTACATTTTCCTCCTCATTGTCTTCATCAATTAATAGATGATTTTTTTTTATTTCTTTAACAATTACAAGTAAAGGACTGTATCTTTCAAATAAACATTTGGATTTTGTCTGCAAAACTATTATTTCTATATTTAAACACCTTATTTTTATTATTAAATCAAACCCATCAAGGGTTAGGAAAAAATCAGATTTTTTTTTTTTTACTAATTCCGATATTGCAATAGGAAGACAAGAAAAAGTTTCATTTTCTGATTTCTATCTTAGTTATATATATTCTTAATTTCTAAATTAGAAGCAGAAAATATCGATGAGTATTTACAATGCGCCGTGTATCTCTCTAAACAAACGAACACAAACGAATCCGAATTCAGTAAAAATCGAAATATTAATTAATTTGATATTTTACGTTTAGAAAATTAAATTTTCATTTAAAAAATTGTGGCGAAAACAAGACAAAGATCATTAAAAAATAAATCTCCATATTAAATAGTTAAATTAGGGCTGTAGAAGATAGAGGTACCATGGTACACACCAAAATTTTACAAATTATACTTGATTTGATCGATTATAGGGTTTTAATAGATTTTGAAAAAGGAGACGATTTTATTATAAAATACTGCGCTGGAGATTTTTTCCTCCTCAACATTCTGATTTCTTAACCCTTCACCAGGAGTTTCTCTCCCAAGCTAACATACTGATCCGAATGACCATATTTTCGGTTTATAAATTTTCATTTTTGTCAAAAGATCATTAAAAAAAATCTCAGGTCTTTGGGCAGCCACCTTGAGGTTTAAATTATACTATATATTATAGGGTTTTTTATTTTAATAAAATACTGTCTTTTCAGCTCAACAACAATATGTGAGCTCTTTTTCTCCAATAAATCAGTGAGCTCTCACCAATACAGCGTTTTCCAAATGCTGGGTACACGCTAAGAACAATACACGTACGTACGAACACTCACCACAAGACAACAGACACACACACATATAATATTCACCACACGTACTCTGTCCATGTAACTTGTAACCTTTCTTGTTGTTAATACATATATTTGTTTACATATATTTATCGGTCTTGTGTCAGTTTTTCTTTGTCTTCTTTGGACTTAATTAAAGTCCAACTTTCTCATGTAGTTGGACCGGCTAGCAGGAAAATCTTAACTCACGTGTGTTCTTCTACAATACATACTCATCACCCCCACGGTCCTCTACCGAACAATAAAGAAAGAAATACAAGAAGCAAAGAAGAATATGACTTTCATAAAACCCCGATGAAAGATATTCTTTGTAACACAGATGGTTCTTTATTATTTCAATGATGATTTCTGCCAATCTAGAGGGACTGGAAATTTTAAATGTTCCTGTCACTAACCATGTTGGCGGCCTTTGATAACTTAAGGCTAAATTCTAAACTTTTTGCTCCCACTCCCCGCCAAAAAAGAATAATTGTCTCTACTATGGCCCTGTAAATTAAGTTGTAACCGAATGAATAAAAAGAGTAATAAAAAATACAATAAAAATAAACCCCAAATTACTGACTTTTTCTTAATGTGAATTATGCTTAAATAAATCCGAAGAAAGTATTTGTCTATATTTCTGAGATGAGGTATTATGTACACTATTTTTCATTACTCGTTGCCATTTGTTGCCATATTTTATCACAACGTTTCGGCTGATTTACGCTCCGGCCTTCTTCTGGTGGTTGGAAAGTCGAACTGAACCCTTTATTTGGCTCGCTGGGGTAGACTGTTCTAGTTCCACGTGCCATAACAAATGGGTGTCAATTATCAGTCATCTCCTGTTAATTCACCTTTTCAAGTTCTCCACTGCCTTAACCAGGTATTGAACTCACAAATCTTTGGGTCCTGTCATTGGATCCTTAAGGACACATTGCACAGTGGATAAAGGCGTTGGTTAGATGTTGGTTTGAAGAAGAAAGATGAGAACAATAGTCCGAATAATATGAAACAAATCCGAAGAAACTATCCCAAAGCCACTGTAGGATTACCAAACTTGTCTGCCAAAGAACTTTTACTAACGACCGCTAGGTGGAGTTACTAAAATCAGTAGATATGTAGGTTAAGTTTAAGTACCTCCACTATTTCGGCATAAATTTTCTATATTGAAGTTTAAAATGAATTTTTTACAACGAAAAAACATTCTTGAAGATTTCATTTTAGCTTTAATTGAAAGTTTAATAATTAGATTTACGATTTCTATTAATTAAACAATTCTGGTGTATTTCAGATAGAAACTATATACATTTGATTGTCAAATTTAATTTCAAATTTTTAAATTTTCTTAAAAACGGCCATTTTCTTAATTTTAAGAAATTTGTAAACAAACACAAATTTATCGATTTTTAAAATATTTAAAAAAAATTCTGACACGTTATTTTAGTAAAATTAAAACATTTAAAGTTAAAGTAATCTGATTTCAAAGAAATCTTTGTTACTTATAGCATAAAAAAATAATATACAACCAATTATTAACGAGCGGTCCCGTTCATCTGTTCGATCTTATTGATGATGGTTGATTGACGAGCCGATGACAGCTACTACTGATGACCATAAATGACATAATTTTTAAGTCTGAGTTTTTAAAAAAATTATTCTATTTGAGTATGACACACAATACAATACATAAAATAAAATTATTTAGTGAAATAGTAAATGAAAAAAAGAAAAATAATTTAAAATTTAAAGTTTACACTTTTAAAGCTGAACGGAAAATACAATCTGTAAGAAACGAAAAGTTTTGAAAAGGCCACGCAAAGGGACAAAACCCTTAGATCACGTGACCTTGTTATAATAATGGCAATTTCTGTATATCATACATGGAAATAAGGAATGTATTAAGTAAAAAAAATACAAGATAAAAAATTATTTTTAAAAAAAGTAGCGCAACTAAATTTATTAAACTTAGCAATTTTGGATTCGTAAATTTTTTTTCTACTTAATTACTACATAATATCGAGGAACCCTCCTAATACAGAGCTTTACACGATTTAAAACTATTATAAATAATTATAATTAAAATTTCTTAAAAAACGAAAAAATTCTTGTAAAAATTAATTATTCATCAGAAAAAAATTATTTCTTCAGACAATAATGTCCTTAATATTACTAATTTACAAAAAGCAATTAAAAGCTTTTCTAATTAAGTAATATCATAGTTTTATTGGATTCATTATTTTTCAATTCAGAGCAGATTTTCAGTTAAATAGATCAAATTTGAAAAAAAAAAGTAGGTTATTTACCATCTTCGAAGACTCCTACTTTTAACAAAAAAAAAAAAAAATTCAGGAACCAAAAAGGTTTTGGGCGAAATTTCATTAAATTAAGTAAATGTGGGGTAACATATTTAAAAAAAATATATTTTTTACCAAAATTTTCTAAAAAAAAATATTTCAAAAATAATTTCATTCATTTGTGAATAAGTCCTGAAAATTTCATTAAGATCGGACAATTATTTTATTTTTACAAGAATTTCCAAATCAATATGTTTTCAACGGTAAAAAAACGCAAAAAAAAACAATGTTATTTTAAACGTCACCGCGATGACGTAAACAAAGACGACTTTAACCAAAATTTCGAACGTGTTAGAAAATATTAAAAAATTTCAAAAAATAATTAAAAAATACTTTTTTCTTTCATCTTAATAATAACATAAGCATTTTGACGATAATACTTTATTTTCTTTAAGTTTGTGGCATTTTTCATTTACGCTATGCTGTTTTTCCGCGAAAACAGTGGACATGCTTAGTTAAGTCCTATCGTTCAGTTCACATTGCTCCTCGGTCTTTGAACAGGAATAGAAGTTTATATCTTGTTTCCTGTTTAGGATTGAGATCCTGGTTTCCTCTAAAGTCTTTTTCATTCTCTTTCACTGCCAGAAGCCCCTTGCATCTTAGTGGCATTATCACCTTGCTTGCGGTGAATTGATTAAAAAGAAAAATATTATGGTAAATATCATTTCTCTTACTTACCAAGCATATATGGAATAATCATTTAATGTATATAGATTCACACTCCTTCCCCGCCTTTTGAACAGGAGTAGGAGTTTATCCCTTGTTTCCTGTTTAGGATTGTGTTTCCGGATTCTTCTAAAAGTCTTTTTTCATTCGGGACAGAAGAAAACAGCGCTTAACCTACGTAACGAGCTTGTGTAAATAGCTGACAGAACAAAATTGACTAAAATCTACAAAGAACAGGAAATTGGGGGACATGGCATTTACAAGTGTAATGGTTAACAGCTGATCTTGCCGACCATTATAGTCGAATAGTAAATTTGATCTTCAATATAGGCTACATTTTTATATGTTTATACTAAACTTGATATATATTTCTGGTCTTTTGACCAGGAGTAGAAGTGTATCCCTTGTTGCCTATTTAGGATTGGGTTAACGGTTTCGTCTAACGTCTTTTTCATTCACTTTTACTGTCAGGATCCCCTTGCATCTTAGTGGCGTCATCTCTTTGCTTGGGTGAATTGATTAAAAAAAAAAAGAAAGAAAGAATTTCATTTTGGGGAACCAATTGTAATGAGGAACGTACCATGTTAACTAACCGTTCCTTAAATATATCATAACAGGTGATGAAAATGGGTTACTCACGACAATATTCAATTAAAATATTCGTGGATTAACGAGGATAAATCTCCACTTTTATCCTTTAAGCATCACAGAGAACCATTTTTGCCTTCATCAGTATGGCTGGTGCTAGCCCCCAGAAGAACAATTTATTGCGCCTTTTTGATCTTACATTTTTCATTAACATTAAGTGGAGTGATTATATTGTATATATTGTTAGGTCTGCTGCCAGGAAACTTGGTTCACTCTGTGGCACCAGACAATCGTTCTCGTTTGAATCCATCTTAATACGTCTATAAACCGTCCGTGCTTTGAATATTGCTGCGATATCTGTTCCTGTGCTATATATCTTGAGAGTCTGGCATCTCGACTTTCTCACCACCGTCACGTGACTTCTCTCTGTCTTTTCTATAAATTGTAGTTGTTCTAATACACCTTGGTACCACGACCACATGGATTTAAGCGGATTACTAGATTGGTTACTAGGTTTCAGAGTTTTACTGTTGAAATAGCTAGATGTAATCGTAAGTTTTATTCTAATAGTTCCTTTTCTCGCAATTCTCGTCTGTCAAATCTTCGCATTTCACTTACCAGGTCTCCTATTGTAAGGTTTGATGCTTCCTCGTCTATTAATTTTCTAGGAACATTCGCATTCCACCCGTCAGAGCTGTGTATGGTGAGTTGATTCGTTGGGTGTAATTCTGATACCTAAGACTATAATAGCTATAGTTGATAGCCATTATTGTAATTATTGCTGTTTTTAGTGTCCCGTGTGCGCGTTCAATCAATTCATTCATCTGAGGATGGTACGAAGTTGTTCTTTGTCTATGAAAACCTATGACCTTCGGTAGCTCGGAATAACAAGCGTACTATAGATTGGTAAGAAGGTCTGATCGTTTTACTGTTGAAATAGCTAGATGTAACCGTAAGATTTATTCTAGTTTTTTTCTCTGGAACGCCCTTCCGGTTTCTTACTATCCAGACACCTACAAAAAGTTTAAATGCAACATCAATCGCCGTCTTCTGTCTTCTTGAATTCTTATTTTTATTGTCCTTTCTTATCGATAAAGGCTTCTCATTCTCTTTCATTTCCAGTAACCACTTTCGTCCTAGTGGTATTATCGCCTTACTTGAAATGATTATAAAAATACAACCCCCCACCACCAAAAAAAAGAAAAACCCAAAAAACAAAAAAAAAAAAAAAATAAAAGAAAACGCACCCCCCCCAAAAAAAAAAAAAACAAACAACAAAAAATAAAGAAAAACCGATTCTGAAATTTTAGCTCCATGGAGAAAATGTAATGTTCTGTGACAGGTTTCTCGGGGTATTATTCATTTAGAGATCTTAAAGTTCAATGAAACGTAAAATGCACATTTGTACGTCCAGCAGCTGCAACGTGTCCAATAAACGTTTAATTAGAAAAATTAAGTTCTTATCCATAGCAACACAAGCCCTCATACTGCAAGAATAATACAGTAAAACATTTTCTAAGTCGCCATATTCAGCTGACATTGCACCAACCGATTCACTGTGGAACATGATTTTTGTCCTTGGATAGCGACCATCCTTGACAGTATGAAAATATTTGCTTCAAATTTTGATTTTGTGACCAAGTTAATGATATTTCTGAAATTTGCCTATTACCATTGGAAAAATTGGCGAATGTGAATATACTCGTTCATTCAAAGTAAGAACAAAACGACATATGATTCAAACGTATTATTTATTTATTCTAGGATTGCGCGATGGAGACCACAAAAAGTTTAGAATTGTGTAGCTTTTCGCGATTTATGCTTATACTGTAAATTACTTTCACGAATCAGCCCCCAAATATAGTCTCCCATCATGTTTTCGTTATATGATCCTTGGTAAGGGCGTTCAAAGTCCAGTATGTCCTGGTGGAAGCGCCCGCCTTGCTTCCCTCAGTACGCTCCCATGTCCTCCTTGAATTTATCAAGAAGATCATCAAGGATATGGACTTCGAGGAACATCCTGCAGCCCATTTTGCCGTAGTTCTTCCCCAAGTTGTCAATAAGCTCCACATAGTTTTCGGCCTTTTGATTCCCCAGGAAGACCCGAACCCCTGCGACAAATCTGTTCCACGCTGCTTTCTGCATCCTAGTAAGCTTCTTGAGGAATTCCTTGCAATCTATGATCTTCTTTATTTGGGGTTTGACGAAATCACCGGTAGACAGCTTAGAGAACAGGTCTTGAAGGCACTTGAAGGCTGTGACAAGTTATTTCATAAAGCCCAATTTTAAGTGCAATGGCGGTCCAACAGTGGCTCCCATCTGACGTTATTCCTTCAGACACTGAACTCGGTCCGCTTTGGCCTGTCCCACCTGCATTAGTGTGCCGCGGCGTCCCTGCTCTCAAAGGTAAAGATAACATTGAAACCTGGTAAAGACGCCTTGGAGATCCATCAGGATGGCCATTATTTTGAAGTCTCTCAACCGTACTCTTCATATTTCAAAGCATCTAGCAAGATCTTGACATTATTGTATTCCTCTTTGAGTTGCACCCAATAAGACAGGGGAAGAGATGGGTACATGTTCCCATTATGAAGCAGTACGTCTTTGAGGCTCATGGATCAGCTGTCGATGTTGACGCACCACTCACTAGGGGTACAGACGATTCCAATTGCCTCGAACTGATCGGTCACATTGTGGCAGAAGCAAAGCCCATGTTGACGAGGGAAAAAATCTTGAAAAACACTGGTGACACTTTTTCCGGTCTTCGATTTGCACACCTTCCACTGCTTGAGTCTCGACGTCAAAAGCTCGGCATTGGACTTTGCGAGACCAAGATCTCTGATTAAGTCGTTGAGATCTTTTTGGTTGGGCTAGTGTGGGTTTGTGGTGAATACGAAATAAAAATAACTCTCTTTTCTCCACTGTTTTCAAATTCGCCTGTGCGAAAATTTATTTTGACCAATAGAAAAAGGGATTGGCTCCGGGCTGAAGAAAAGACCAAAGCAAAGTTTACCGAGCCTATGTGAAAATTTACTTTGACCAATGGAAAAGGCAGCGGCTTACAAACTGAGAAAATAGTAAAGAGCCGATGTGAAATCACTTTTTGATATAAATAAGGAGAGAGAGAGAGAGAGAGAGAGAGAGAGAGAGAGAGAGAGAGAGAGAGAGAGGAGCGCAGGAGGCATAAAAGTTCAAAGTTCCACCGTGAATAACTCCGGTGTCAAATCGGCCTCTAATGGGAGCAAGGCAATTTCAAAGAACTATCCAACTCCAAAGTTAAGTACCTTAAAATATATCTTTTCTTTCATGTTGAATGCAACCGTATAGCTTTTACATGAAAAAACGAACTCTCTCAATTTGTTTTAGACATTTTTGGAAAATTACTTTGTGTCCAATGATTTAATATGAACATATTCTTTTCTTGACAATTCATCGAAACTATGAACTTGAAATATTTGATTCCTTTCTCCTGAAACAAGCTACTGACAACTTTAAATGTGTAAATTTGTAAATAAATTCCTTATCTTGTTTCGTTAAATATGACACGTGTGTTTCTTTGTTATTATCCCTCAATACTTTTGGTTTCTCTCCTCAGTTGGTCTTTGTGATCTTGATCAATGAATTCATCCTCTTCTGAATTGCTGTTTGGAGAGATGGCTGTCTTTTTAGAACAATGAGTACGGGGAGCTTAGGGCAGTGTGATACTGGGACGATAGATAGCATATGATAGCAGTTACATTCTTGCCAGCACGTCTTTTGAAATGGTCCACCATGCAGAAGAATCAATTTCTTGAGTGGTTGGTTCTCTCCAAGTTAGTGAGGTTGCGTATTTCATGGCTCCATGTTACCCTTTGTACCATACTGCAAAATGGAAAAATAAAAATATGAGTATAAAAATACACATATATTTCACCCATTGCTGTTGAAAAATTCTAAAGAATTAGATTTTTGATTTTTTAAATTTCTAAAAATCGCGCGCTGGATATGCAAACTTCTGACCTTGGACCCCAATTAGTGTAACAAATGCCAAAAAAATACGGAATCTTGAATGCACAACATCCTTAATATTCCGTATTTTTATGGCTCTTATGGATACAGTATAGAAAACATCCATGATATTGTGGATACTAATGCGCGGTTGTTGAAATATATTTAATACGTATTTTTCAATAACATTGGTTTAAAAAAAATAAAGTAAAAAATATTTAAATTTAAAAAGATTCCAAAATTTTTATACTTAAAAATTCCTCTATTCAAACTAGCAAGACTTTCATTTAACCCTTTAGAGTTCTTTCGCTGAAATATGCCTTGTAGGCCTTACACAAATTAGTAGATGCTGCCAGAGTGTACTTTTTCGCTCTTGTCTTGATCACATCGCCAGTCAAGGCAAAATTTGTCTGCCGGACGCTTACAACCTCTTGATGCCATCTGTGACAAATGGATCTATCAACAACGACGTGTCTGCACTTTGACAGCTGGTAAATTGGACTGTTGAGCTTACGTTTTCTGCATTTATTTCTATCAGCAATGCTGCCAGATCGTTCTAGAAGTTCTTGAAACTTTTAGAAAATTCTCGAAAGTTCTTGAAACTTCTAAAAGATTCTCTTTCAGTAACTCAGCATTGAATCTGTCTGGCATGTAATGGAAAAGAGGTTAGTTTAAAAACGTCGAAGTGTAGATCACAAGTAAAGTTTGAAGAGAATAATAGTCATTTTCTTTGCTTTCTAGACTGAAGCAATTAGGAAATAACACTTACTGACCAAAGATTAAAAAGTTCAAAATTTTGTTACACAATGATTAACTCTTTCCATCGCCGCAAAACGCTTTGAAGAACTCGAATGAAAATCAGATTCCAAAGTTTATCGAGATACTTTTCCACGTCCAAACCTACGGAACTTTACTGAAAAGGTGTCGAATTTTACTGAAAAGTTTGCCTGATAAATTGCAAAAAATTCGTTGCAAATAATGGGGAATATATAACTGAATAAAATGTAATTATATGTTTTTAAAGAATAAAGTTGATGAGCAAAAACGGTAATTATTTATAACTCAGCCTAATAATAAATGGCGCAAAAGTATCTTTATTTTTCCTTCCCTTTACCTACACGATGTCATAGAGATAATTTTGGGATTACCCCACTTGTCTGTCAAAGAACTTCTGCTAACAATTACTAGATGGTGTTATTGAAAGGAGTATATAAGAAAAAGGCGCAAAAGTCTTTTTTTACATTCTTTTTTCTGCGACAAGTTACCTTAATAACAGGACGTGTCTTGTTTCCCTTTCGGAGTGCCTTTGATCTCTAGCGAACCACGTCGCATTAAATGAAATGCAGAAAGTACACAGCGTACAATGCCCTCAGCTGATTAGAATACACGCAGGCATATCTAATAATTGTATCAAAACAAGAAAGGAGCCTTCTCAAACAGTTTTTGGTATGAAATTTACACACATATACGTACAAAAAAAAGGATATCTCTACACACACTTTCATTTATCTCTTTATATTATTTTTGTTAGCTTATTCAGGCAGTTGGAGTCCCTGTGACAGTCCTATGTCATCTTTAGCTTCGTTTTGGCAATCCCTGCGACGACGCCGTTGCCAAGCTGTCTTGGACTTTACCTTTCTCTTGGACAACATAGGTGCCGTAGAGAGGGGAGACATGCTGCATCTCTCATAAAAACTTGCCCAGGCGTACGACCTGGAGGGGACATTCTGGCGTTGCTTCACCGTAACCGCAAAACACGGGAAGAAACGGTCTACTGACTGGAGGATTCCGAAGAAATGTATAGAGCTTTGCCTAGGCGGGTTCGAAGGCTATATTTTTGGCCGGACCTACGGGCTCGGATGACCCACATTAAACTCGGCCTTGTACCACATTCGATCCCACGTGGGGGGATAGATAAATATTAGCTTTGCTTCAAGGACGTCTGTGATAGTGACATGAGGGCGGTGGACATCGAGATGTGGGAAGATGTCACAATCATTCATGTTGGAAACGCGATTTACACCTAGGGCTGGAGCGTGTAAAGAAGAAACAGAATCTTGCCGCCGGGGAGAAGGGCGCTCGAAGGAAAGACATGGGGGGTGGGGATTGTCTTCACATGCATTGGTTGCAATTGAGACTGTCACTCCAGTGTGAACATCTACACCCATAACAAATGCTGCGCCGTCATCAGAATCTCAGATCGTTGCTCTCTTGAGACAGACGGATACAAAATACATTCAGGCAGGGAGCAGCACCTCGACGTAGTGCAATGGTTAGAAAGCTTGTCTTGCTAGATCAATTACGACTGAATAGTGATTTCGATCCTCACTGGGTGCCCCATACTTTCGGCCTTGTGTCACATCTAAGCTAGGCTTAGAAAATTGCTACATTCAGGCAGGGAAATATGCCGTTAATTTTACGTAATTGTTTGTATGTTCGTTCTCATCCTCTTTATTGTTGAAAATCTCATGCGTCCATAATACTATCAGTTAACATTGCTACGACTGTCTGTCAACTCGAATACAGGACTCCATCGATTAGTTCGACTAATATGTACATTAGTAACTATAAAAAAATAATTTTCAATACTATGGTTAAATCGAGTATTATGTATGTATTAATCGAATTTTGGTAGATAAAAATTTTAGCGCACTAATCGAAAACACATTAATCGAATCCGCATTAATCGAGGGATGTCTGTATATTCTTCGACAATTGGTAATTCCGTACCACTATCATTTAGCTGGATGGATTAAACATTTTTATTAACTAAGCTTATCCCAGGTAAGAGATGATAATCATGAGATATCCATCAACGTTTGAATCGAACAAACAAGAACAATTACATATTACAGCCTATCGAGGCGCCATGATTGAAAATTAACGAAAAAAATCTTTAAAAAATTCTAATTAAACACAAAAAAAATGTAAAAATAATAACTAATTAATCATTTGAGATCGGGATAATTTTTGTCACTCTTTTTACAGGATAAAAAAGATTCTCATATCATAGCCTGTTTGTCTAAATGCTTAATATGGACAGTTCGTTTCATGGAGAAACTGTGTGGTAATATAAATCCAAAATTTTCTAACGAGAAAATGGTTGTGATCTCGATACGCTTTCCAAATACGAATTTCATCCCCACTGTTCGGTTACGGAGGCGTGTCTCTTTTATTTGGTGATAGGGGCGTGACCGTTTTGCTAAGTCAATAGGAATTACCAAAGCAAGAAGTTGGAAATAAGAAAGAAGTTGTTTTGTTAAATAAATATTTCTTTTCAGTTTTGTTGACTACGGAACTTTCAAAATTCTTCGACCACAAAAGACACCACATGTCGGCTGCATGACGAAGCTGATTTGAAGGCGACACATCCGCAAGTCTATCCAAGCCACACAAAAGACAAGAAACAAAGGTGTTCAAAAATAGTAGGGCTAAATTATTTCATGGTGCCACATTTACCGGCCATTTTCTTTGTTGCATGTTGACAGCAGTGAATGATCTCAGCTTGGCTTTTTATCTCTTAACCGGCGATCGCCAGTCGTTTCGATTCGGCAATGAAAGACTTCAACACAGAGAATTTCATTTATTAATCATGTCGACATGTAAATTATCTAACTATCCAGTGAGCACCAGGTTTTTGTATTCAGCCATTCAAAAAGTGTGGTTGGTTCTGCACCAAGCCTTCACCATTATCAAATCATGTAAGTTACCTTATAAAGGGATTTTTTTTTTGAAAAAGTTGGAAAACGAAACGCGTCGGCAAAATCTAAGATTTTTTCCCCAATTGTCATTTTATACCAATCTGTCTTGTCCACACAATTGATCTGGGAATTTAACTATATTGTCGTCATGGAAAAAAAATCCCTTACTATAAAGGTAATTTATATTAACCAGAAGAAAAGGCTTAGACAGAAGCGTCTATCTTTTTAAATTTGGATTTTTTAATGTAACTATAACAACAAAAACATTTTGATTTCATTTTTGCCTTGAAAAAGTCGGAAGACAAAACGCGCCGACAAAATCTAAGATTTTTTTCCGATTGCCATCATATATATATATATATATATATATATATATATATATATATATATATATAGATACACCTAATGAGCCAGACAAACCTACCTAGGTTTCACCTAAACGGATCGTCAGGGAAAGCTTGGCCAAGCTTTCCCTGACGATCCGTTTAGGTGAAACCTAGGTAGGTTTGTCTGGCTCACTAGGGTGTATCTAGGTCTGCTCTACGATTGTATTGAGCTCTTTTGTTAGTTAGTTGTTACTCGTATCGGGGTTTTTTTTTTGGGCTTCAGACCTGCATCTGTGCGATTTTTTGTCGGCAGAAGTTCATGTTTGTAGCTCTTTCTTTTTTTTAAAACCTTTTTTCCCTCGAAATTGATTTGATTAACAAATCAAAATTCGAGGGTTTTTCGAAACGAGTCTAGTTATTTATATATATATATATATATATATATATATATATATTCTTATATAATTTCTTACATTTCTTAATCTTTAGTATGAACCAAAACAATATTTAATTTTGTATTTTTTCCTTTTCTATTAACAATATACTTTTATTCATATATCCTGTAGACAGCAATATTGTCATCCGGTCTAATTCGAAAGTGTCACAGTCAAAATATTTACCGTTGGGTTGATTTGGGTCGGTGATTTTTACCAGATATCAACACATGTTGCGATATTCAATGTCGAAACCGTTTTTTTTTTCTTTCAGTCTTTTAAAAAATATATACTTGAGTGAATAAACAGGCATTAGTCGGGGATAGGCGAATATTGTTCACGTCTATAACTGCGTCTACAGGCAAACATTGGTTGAGTCTGTGGAGAAGTGCCAGGGGTTCTTAATAATATTTCTCAGAAACTTCGGAATAAATGAACAGAATTAAAAGTATAATCAAATAATATATGTTTGACTTCTGGAACGATTCCTCTGTCAATCGGTTTTGCGAATGTTCCTTCGGCTGGGTTGTTGATAGCCAGACTTTGGTAGTAGTCGTCATTTTGTTGGCAGCTGTTGGGGGTGTGGTTACTTTGAAAATAGATGCGGCGTCAACCGGCGATGTATTCTCTGCCCTCAGAAGGATGGAAAATGAGCGCTTGTTTCACGCGACACGCTTTGGCTGGTTTCTTCTCGTCTGTTTGCCTGTCAGCTGTCTCTTTATATACACTTAAGAAACGGCTCCAGACTACTTGGATTGAAGCTTGATTTAGGCTAACATAAAAATTCTCTTTGTTTTTTTTTTTTATTGACCAATATTATTTTATTTTCTGGTGTTTCTTTCGTTTACATTATTCTTTTACAGCGGAAGTTATGCGTAGAGCCTCTATTATTTTGGTAGATTTCTAGTCACAATAACTAGACCCTGGTCTAGGAAAAAAAATCCACCATCTTGTAGCCCTGTTCAGTCTTTTCTTATTCTTTTTATTTAAGGGTTGTCTTCTCATTAGTTGAAAGAGAAGTATATAAATAGAAAGAGGGAGAGAGAGAGAGAGAGATAACCAGAGAGAGAGAGAGAGAGAAAATGAGAGAGAGAGATAACCAGAGAAAGAGAGAGAGAGAGAGAGAGAAGTAGAATGATAGATATATATATAGAGAGAATGAGAGACAGATAACCAGAGAGATAGACAGATAGATAGAGATAGATACACACACACACACACACACACACACACACAGAAAGAGAGAGAGAGAGAGAGAGAGAGAGAGAGAGAGATAAGAGTTTTAAAGGAAAGCAAATGCCTAATTTTAATTCTATTTTTTAAATATTTTATTTTCATATTTTATTTTATTTGTTTTTACATTTGGGATCGCCACAAGTCTACACCCGAGGTACCTGTAGGCAAACATTGGTTGGATCTCTGTCTGAGTGTGTAGATAAACATTGCTAGAGTCTATATATAAGTCTATAAACAGTTATTGGTCGGGTTTATACCCGATTCTATACGTGTTTATACTCGAATCTGTAATCGTCTACTCAGAAGGTGGCGCTTAAGGGATCCGGCAGACGTATTATAAGAACGCTGAATGGATAGGAATATCAATGTGAAATATCACATTTCATAGCCAATTTCTAGCCTTTATTTTTTCCCATTTTCAAATAATTATACTGACAAGGATAATATAATTGTAAACCACTTTGTTATAGTGATTTCCAAGCGTAGCTTAGATGTGGCACAAGATGGGGCACACAGTGAGGATCGAATTTATTACTCAGTTGCAATTGTTCTAGCAAGACACAGTTGCTAGCCATTAAACCGCCTTGAGGTGCTCTGATGATTTTCTAAGCTTAGCTTATATGTGGCACAAGGCCGAAAGTATGGGGCACCCAGTGAGGATCGAACTCATTATTCACTCGTAACTATTTTAGCGAGAGAAGCTTGCTAACAATTACACAACGCCGAGGTGCCCGACCAGTTTGTTATATTGTGGCACCCTGCATTATTAGAAAAAAAAGAAATATTCATAGAAATATGATTTCATTTTTCTTATTCGGTTTATTAACCAGTTGTTAGTTTTTTAGACGAGAATAATTCTCTACTTGTACTTAGGCGATCCTAAGAGAAAAAAAAAAAAAGGGAAGGGAAAAAGAAAAATAGAAAGAGAAAGAAAAAGAGAAAGAGAAAGAAAAATGCAAAAGGCCGGTCATTAGCGAAAACAGGTGTCAAGAGGTATCGAGGTCGGCGCGCCTGATCGAATTCCAAAAAGACAATGGAAATTGTTTTTTTGGGAGAGTAGAATTAAAGGTAATTAAAAGAAAGAAAGAAAACAGACTTGGTAAAAGTGTATGAACATATGTACGATTGATAAAAATGTCGGTCAAAGCATCTGGCCTACTTTTGTGTAAATGACTCATTATCAATTTGGAGAAATGGGATTTTTTAGAACAATGGAAAACGAAAGATTAAACGGAGAAGAGTGTCTTTTGGGATGAGAAGGTGACCTCTGGAATTGTATACAGATTCTGACCTGTTAAAAATTGGAACCCCCACGATGATGAAGTGAAGACATTTACGATTCAGATAATTAAGATTTTTGACTATCAGGTCTGAGCACAAAACAAAGAGGTGAAAAACGATTGTTCTTGGCTCACAGATAGCGAAAATCCTTCCTGAAGTCACATCTAATTAGCGGCAGGCTGTTTTGACAAAGACCAGGAAGGTGAGAAAGGCCGATATTGTCATTTTTCGTACGTGCGAAAAAGGCCAAATTAGATTTTGTTTTTTTAGCAAGGTGTCTATTTCCCAGAACAAAAGCCGGGATAAGCCACGCCCGATTGGAGACGTCACACGCCCAACCAGAATCTCATTGGCCGAAAGCGGTCACGTGATATGCGAGAAGAGGAGAAAGGACGCTCGATCAAGACCCATTGGTCGAAAACGGTCACCTGACATACAAGAGACCGGGAGAGATGGGTATGCGCCTCCCCACCAGAGGCACTGTGAGGAAGTAGGGGTGAAAATAAGAGCGATAATGGGAAATCAGAAGTAGTGCGACTTTTGGAATTATCGAGAAAACCCTGACGCCGACAGACCCACCCCAGTTTGTTGCGGCGTCAATAAAAGCAGGACCCCAGTCGACAGAAATCAGTTGCAGTTGAGTTCCCCGGACGGCAGCGAGAAGGGTCCACCTCAAACGACAGAGAGCTCAGATCACCTCAGACGACAGAGAGCTCAGATCACCTCAGACGACAGAGAGCTCAGATCACCTCAGACAGGCAGTAAAGTTGCAGGCCAAACAAGCAAATCAGTTCAACCTCAGTCGACAGAAAAGAGTTGCAGGACGGAAGAAGAAGAAGTTGAAATCAAACCAAGCCCAAGAACAGAAATTCGACCAAACCAAATCGAAGTGAAGAAATACGTCCAACTCAAGCCGAAGAGAAGAATCAGCTGTGAACGACTGGTAGAGATTAGCCCCAGTGTCGAACTAGACCACACTCCGACATACACAATTCTGAAGAGTAGACAATTCGAAGTCTTTAAGTTGTATGATAGGAGCTTGGTGCCTGATCCACAAAGCGGGTCGGGAAGTAAGAATAATTTTTATGTAACGAACATTAGATATAAAAGGTTGTTACCCTTTTTTATCAGTAATTTTTTGTCTCGTGAGTTTTTTCTTTTACTTGTGTTTTGCCACCCCGTCGGACTCAACTTGCATACGGCCCCAATCCCTGTTTGATCCCGTCTGTCTAAGATCTAATCACAACGTGGGTAGACAGACCGGAGATCAGTACAGTTACCCTAGTAACCAGGTGTTGGAAGCGGGTTGAGAAAGGCGAGGCTGGTAATCATCTAACCAAGGGGTTGGAACGGCACGCTTGGAACAGCGAAGAGCGACCAGGAGGAGCGACGTCACAGTTGGCGCCGTAACCAAAGGTTTCGACCCTGGACCAAGTGCCCGTCACATATTAAGTGATGAGTAATTGTCAATGTACTATTTCGAACTAAATTTCTGTCAATCTTTGTCGATATAGATATTGTTATAGACACAACGTTTCGATCAAGTACACCTGATCATTATCAGTTGTCAATATACAGGTTGACCCAAAAAAACAGGAACTTTTTAACAATCCAATAAAACCAAGAGTGATGGAAGAAAAATATTTTATTCATAGTAATGAAAACCTTAAAACATGCCATTTAAGAAACAAAGATCAAATTTTCATTTTTTAAAAATTACGCCTGTAGATGGCATCCTCCTTTACGAATGCATTATTGAAATCTGCTGTTGAGATTCCTCATTGACTGCTGCAACATCTCAGCTGGGATACTGTGAATTTCATCTTGAACTCTAAATGGCGAAATGTTTACTTGCTCAAGGTCACTGTCTCGCAGTGTTGCCACTTGCTCATGTCTGGCAAATAAAAAAAAAATCCCGTTTTTTGGAGTCACCCTATATTAACTGATGTGGGATATCTGTTGCTAATTGTGTTATTTTGTCCATGTGATGTTAGTTAATGTTCGTTTTTTGCTGAATCGGCGCTTCTCTACTTGAACTCACGGCCACTGGATGATAGTATTGTTACGGTTTTTTGGGTATATAACGTAGATAACTAGTGAGCGAGTCAAAATGACTTATTTCCCTTTATAGTCTACCAATAGAAGATTAACCAATCAGGAGCCGCAGAACACTGTATCCGTCGTGTATAAAGGCGGCCATCTTTGTTTTCCCTACCGGAAGGACCAGATCCAACTTGTCAGGCGAACAAGACAGAAGGAAGAACTACACTCTGCTGTGATATCCACTGCGAACCTCCACTACGCTTTCCTATTGTCTCCGAAATATTCACTGCCAACCTCTGGATTCTATACTCGAAGACGACCGTCATGAAAATGTCTAACAAGTATAATCAATTTCACTACGCAAGCGTCCTGAAATATAGTAGTGGCATATTTTGGGAGCGTTTTATATTTAATGTCAGACGGGTTTGGACATTGGGCTACACTTGTGTGACGGACGGCTTTTCATAATTTGAGTATTTGGTTAAAACTAGCGTAGGAGAGATAGAAAAGGGATTTCGGGTAGTTAGAACTTACACGTCGAATAATGTAGACATGTTATTTTCGGGTATGGAACTTGCTCCCTAGTGGGGGTGATGGATCGACCCCACTGGCTAGTTAAGAATGTACACATCGACGTGTTTAATAAAATAGATAAGTTTTAAAATCCCTTTTGTTGAAGTCCTCTTTTATCTGCGAACAAAACAACCGGCGATCAGCGACCGGGAGAAGACGAGCGAGAGAAGATACAACCTTATGGAATCGACCCCGTCAACCAAAAGACCTCTCCAGAACGAAGCGGGTATACAGCATTTTGCTTATTTGGCGCAGTGGCCATGGCCTCCCTAGAAGAGAGGGGTTATATAACAAGAGTAATTAGTAAGAGTTGAATCACTAAAACCATTATTATGTGCCCCGAACCCCCAAAGGCCCTTGCAATTCAAAATATTTTCTGGCTTTAAATAACCCACAAAGGGTTGGTAAGCCGTAAAAAATAAAACGAGTCAACTAATCAATATTTGAATTTTTGGATGAATCTATTTCGACTATAAAATACTTGTGGAATTTCTTCTCTTACCTCGTTAAGTATTTGAGCTTAAAAACTTAACTAAATATTACAACAACCATAATTATGAATTCAGGCCATTATTTAAAGAAGTAAGGGAGTACAAATGAAAAGATTCGAAATTGACATGGTTTTCAAATGCCCTGAAGCAGACGTTAAACACGTGAGAGCGTTACCTATCTTCCCTTTCATTCATTCATTTTTACTTTCTTTCTGAAACCAAACAGCGTCTCTGTTATGTCTTAACTGCCTTTCCTCGCAATCAAAGCTTAATAGTTCATTATTTAGTGGGTAACGTACATACGTGCTAATTAAGGGACTAAGAAATAACAACAACAACAACAAAAACAACAACAGCAGCAATAATAGTAACCCTTTTTGTGTTTGGCTCACTCCGGATTATTTTCAGGAATCTTTCTGTCGTGGAAGACTTCTTGGGGATAGCTGACGTCATTGATAGTGCGTAAGTGGAACATCTAAAGAAAGTGTTGAGTCAAGCTTCGGGTAGGAGGAGATATATGATCCTCATCACCCGGCCGAAACGTCAGAGTGCATACGAAATCAATTCTTTTTATACTAATGGTCACCTAATACAAGGCCCAAGAGGCACTTAAGCTAGAGAGTTACTGTATGGTGTTCTATAAGCGTAAGAGAATGCGAAAAGTGATGCTTATGGGATTCTGTGAGAAAGATAACAGTAAAGCCTAGACTTGAGGAGATTAAGATTGTAGTGATCGGGAAAAAAACATCTTGCCGGAAGTCTGTTCCACAAAGCAGCAGTTCTTGGGAAGAAACTGTCTGAATGGAACTGACTTCTTTTTAATAGAATACGAAAGAAATGAGGTTGATTCATCTTCGTGTACGTGGAATAATAATAATAATAATAATAATAATAATAATAATAATAATAACTAGAAAGACGCGTGGAAATTACCCGGTTTTCCCATTTGAATTTTACGATGAATCTTAATTTTTACGTTAATGACCGAAAAAGCTCATGGCAAGTTCTACGACAATAAAATATCTGTAGAAATTCCCTTGGTGCATCGTTAAGTATTTGAGCTTGTTAACAGTAACAATATTAAATATGAATGCTGTCCGTTATTTAAAGAAGTAAGGGGGTACAAATGATAAAAAATTGAAATGAGCAAATTTTTCCATTTCAATAAAACAGACGTTAAACATATGTGAGAGTTATCGCTTCTTTTTCTTTCTTTCTTCATTTCTTTCTTCTTTCTTATTCTTACTGAAACGAATTAGCGTCTCTGATATGTCTTTTCCCTCTTTCCTAGCGATCAAAACGGAATAGTCCATTATTTATTAGGTATTGGCAGAGTGTAACGTACGTTAACTTAGGAACTAATGAAGAGACAAGCAGAATAATAATAATAATAATTACAGAGATAGGACCTGTTACAATTCTATGGGACTACATAATACACACTGACAGAACAATCAAAGCCAACCGCCCAGACATTGTTATTAAAGACCACAAACAAAAAAAAGTGCCTTCTTATTGATATGGCAGTCCCTGCTGACTGCAATGTACCTTTGAAGATATTCAAAAAACTGTCAAAATACAAGGACCTTGAAATAGAAATCACGAAAATGTGGCATATGGGAACATCGACAATCCCTGTTGTAGTTGGATCCCTAGTACTGGTTGGAAAAGATTGCAGTAGACTAATTGAAGGGATTCCTGGAAGTCCATGCCTCAAGGAGATACAAAAAATTGTTCTGACAAGTACAGCCCACACTTTACGAAGGGCTTTATCTATGTAATTTTTTCTTTTTTTTGTCAGTGGAAAGTGTCATGATGCCATTTCTAACCTTAGGTCCCTGGGCGGGACCCGGAATGCCAGAAATCAAAGAAAATAATAATAATAATAATAATAATAATAATAATAATAATAATAATAAAGACGAACTTTCGAGCTTAAGATAAAATGTTAAATTAACGAACGCATCCAACCCGGCTCTTCAGTGCATTCATATTAAATCTAGAAAAAACTCGATGAACCGGATTTGTAAACATATTTCCCAATACTCTGAATTATTTTTGTCTCCTATGTTTGTCTTTCGTAACGTCACAAAGGATTCCTTTCACAATAATATATCGACAAGCCATAAATTAGTGTTCTCCTCACGTACGGAATCGGTTTTTTCGTTCCAAACGTGTTGGTTTTCTATTTACTTTCTACCGTTTAACTTCACACAGCGATGCTTTTCACGTCACAAACATTATTTAGTTCTGTAATCTAATCGTCTGTTGTTCGTATTGAATTAAATCTTCTTACTCCTGTTCGTTTCGTTCGAAAGAGATCTGCAAAATGGGTTGATGGGCGTTCCTTCAAATATAGTCATGGCGTAGATTACATTACTTTTTTTGGGGGGAATGAACCATCTTTTTCTTTTTTAAGTGAAAGGTCTGTCTGTAATACAAGTTAGAAACGCAGATATAAACATTTTCCATCAGTGTGAATGTACGGATGACCAAGAGATAAAATATTTTATATTGTTTCATTCTGACTAATTTTTTGTTTGTTTATCACGTTTCGCCTACTGTAGGATCCGTTTTTTTATTGTTCAGGTATGTCTTATTATCAAATATTGAACTTTGACCTGAAGAGGTACTCATATGTATTTCCCACCATGCCCGTTGCCTATCTTTCTGAATTCTTCGTACTGTCTTCCCTCGTGGGGATCGGGATCACTCTGACATGACTTCATCGCGTAGAATACTAAGTATAACTTCGTTTGGCACGATACTATAGTGATTTTCAAAGCATAGTTTAGATGTGGCACAAGGCCGAAAGAAGGAGGCACCCAGTGAGGACCGAACTCACTACTCAGTCGTAATTCTTCTAGCGAGACAAGCTTGCTAACCATTACTCCGCCTAGAGGTGCCCAGATATAGTTATTTTCCAATCGTAGCTTAAATGTGGCACAAGACCGAAAGTATGGGGCACCCAGTGAGTATCAAACTCACTACTCAGTCGAAACTGTTATAACAAGCTTGCTAACCATCACACCGCCTTGAGGTGCCAATGGCACGACACTATAATTGTGGAATGGCTATGCAGATGTTTTATTAGCTAGCGGTTTGGAATGAGAAATTTCATTTGAGTTCATTACATTAGCTTACACGGAAATATCATAACAAAAGGTTTTAATCCATCTGTTCACAATAAATAGTAGTGTAGACTGGGATCTATAACCTTTGTTGGCAGTCTTCTTCAAATAGGGAAAACTTTTTTGGAAATAATTTATGTTGATGACCATTCGTTAACCCTTCCTCAAGGCGCGATTATTTTTTTAAGATCGATACAGTGCAAAATCGATGTCTGACTTTTTATAGAGTTATCGGGATTAGCTGTTCTGTGTACGAAAACAGCTCTTTTTTGCCAAAAGAGTTCTTTTAAAGAACAAACGAATTTTCAATCAAAGAGACACATTTACATAAATTAATAAATGTATACGTTTATTCTACATTTAAATAAATAATTATTATCTTCCAGTATTTGTAAGCGAATCCCCCACTTCATAGCAAAAAGTTAAAAAAAAAGACTTTTTTTTAAGCGTTTCACCCCAAGCAAGGCAGGAAGCCACTAGCAGCAAGGGGTTACAGAGAGTTGGAGCGAGAGCAAAGAGGAGTGATAGAGAAAAGGATGAAGAGAAGCATAGATCAAGGCATCTGGAGATGTCGATTGACATTACATTTGAATAGTTGTAGATTATAGCTATCAGGGAAACAAGAAATGGGGTGCGAGTTCCACAGGGGAAGAGTGCGAGCCATAAAGCTAGTGAAGTAGAAGAGACGGCTACATTTAACAGTTTCGACAGTGAAAGGGTCAGAGCGAGACGCCAGCCTAGTTGAACACTTAAATGCATGAAGTCTGGGAACCAGCGAAAGCAGTTACCGTGAAAGTATTTGTAAAAAAGACAGAGGGAGGCAACGGCACGTCTGTGACAGAGCAACTGCAGACGAGATGCCAGATCCGGGCCAATTACATTGCATATCCGTCTTTGGATTTTATCAAAGGCCTTGAGACAAAAAGAAGATGCTCCAGACCAAATATGGCAGCAATACTCCATGCAAGGGCGAATGGTTGATTTGTAGATTTTAAGGATCGCCCCTGGCGAGAAAAATTTCCTGGCGCGGCACAGGGAGCCAATTTTTCTTGCGATAGACGAAGCTATTGAGTCAATGTATTTGTTCCATCTCAGGTCAGCAGTCAATGTGAGACCGAGTAGTCGCAAAGACGTGTTCTCGTGGAGTAGAGCGTCAGACATTCTAATAGGCGTAGACAGGGATGGTTCTCTGTAGTGAGTAATAGAGAACAGTTTTGTTTTTTGAGGCAATAAAGTTAACCAGCCAATTCCTGCCCCAATCCACAACCGATTGGATGTCCTTTTCGAGACAAACGGCCAGGTTAGTTTTGTCAGCGACACTAGATTTGTTTTTGAGGCAGGAGTAAATAAATGTTTTAAAAATCTAGGAAATTAAAAGCCTCGTATTGAACTCACAGCTCTTTGGGTCTAGATACTGGATCTAACCAACGCCTTTATCTATTGTGCTATGTGTTCTTGAGGAAAAAGCTTGGAGAGTTGAGTTAAAGGGAAATAACTGCGACACCCGGAAGAGGCATGGCACATGGAACTAGAACGATTTCCCCCCGGTGGACGCAATAAAGGGTTCAGTTCGAAATTTTAATCACTTGAAGAAGGCCAGAGCGTACAACGGCGGAAACGTTATGAATATGGAAATGAAGATGAAGATAATAGTCCGAATAACGTAAATAATGTAAGTAATCATAATACCATATCTCAGAGATAGAGACACACTAAATTTATTGAGAACGCGGCTTACGATCATATCACCTTGAAACTCCGGATCTCGCAAGATCATCTAAGTTAAACAAGGTTGAGCTTGATCCGTACCTAGATTGTGACTGCTTGGGAATACAAGTTGGTGCTGTAAAGCTTGCATATGCGGTTATTATAATAGATAACGTCTGGCAATTGGAAATCGGAGATATTAAATATTTGATACACGGACACTAAGGGAATGTCAACGTGTGCGTAGCACGGCGGGTCCTAACTGCACCTACGCCTAAATATATGTCACTTCTGGTACTGACCCATTACTGACAAAAAAATAAATAAATACCAAAACAAAACAACCCCCCCAAAAAAAACAAAAAACAAAAACAAAGAAACAATGCTGTACACAGGTTTGAAAAGCTTGAATATTTCTTTCCAGACACGCAAAAATTTCCGTGTTCCTTCACAACGTGAGCGATCATAGCTCTCCACAACTTCCTGTCCTTTGTAGCATTTAGCAATGTTTGTCTTTTTGCTATTTCTTCTAATCCCTACTCTGCCAACCATTTACTCAAGTTCATTCTGCTTTTATGTGCTGTGTCTCTTTAGGACGTAGATAATCATGGCTCTTAACAATTTCCTGTGCTTTGTAGTTCTTAGTAAGGTTTGTCTTTTTGCTATCACTTCTAATCCTTGCTCTGTCAAAGATTTAACCATGATCATTAGGTAGATTATTGGCCAGCTTTTTTTGTTCCTCTTGCCTTCAGTACTTCCTGTGAGTATCAATCTTTCCATTCCTTCTTTCCTCATTATGTGCCCTAGAAATTTCATTTGTCTCTTCCCGATGTTAAGTATCGTAGTTGTCCATGGGATACTCAGCATTCTTTTGTAGAACGACATTTCTGTTGCTTCAAGTCTCTTTTTCATCTTTGAAGAGATTGTCCATTATTCACAGCCATATAGGAGGACCAATATTACATAACAGTTCAGCACCCTTTTCTTTGTTTCTAACGAAATTTTCCTGTTTCTTAATACTTTGCTTAACTTTTGAAAGGATATTCCAATGCACCTTCGAATTTCGATGTTCCATTTTCCGTCCTCTACTTGCTTAAACAAAACTTCACCAATCATCCGCATTTAATGCCGATGATTGGTGAAGTTTTAGAGAAAAGACATGGCAGACGACAAATATATTCATAAACCCCCTCCGCCCGTTTATAACTAGAATGGATTCCTAGCGTTCATAGGCGTCTGGTGGAAAATCAATTTAAAATATAGTTTTAAAAATTTCCTTTCTTTGCAGCTGAATATTTTGTCCCAGTACTTGGAAATCGTGCACGTGATATTCACGGATTTTCCTAACGTTTTTGACGTGAGTTGTGCAGATCACGAGATGTTGATTTAGTGATGCAAAACAATGTCATTTTTTTTTTATAACTTTAGGATTGATATTGTGAAGAATTTTGTTGAGAAATAAGTTCCAAATATTGGTAGCAAATTTGATTTGTTGCTCTACCAAACCGTCAGTTTTATTATGGTAATTCCTTTAGGTTTATTGTTTTCCTTTTTATCGTCGAATTTTTATTTTCCATTCTCGGCAAAGGCCTCTGCAAACTATTGCCGTAAAATTATCTGACAGTCTTCCTTTTACATTTTGTAAATGTGATTGTCTTAAGAAACTAACACATCGTTAAGTCACATGAAACTTAATAACATTTCATACAACTGAATATAATTTCCATGTCTGTCTTTTCTTGTTCGAAATCTTGGTTTTAAAGTGTGATTTTTAAGTCGTTTACCAGCGTCAGAAACAGAATCAACTGATTTTGAATTGCTACTGATAAATATTTAAATTTTCGGAAGGGCAACATTTCTTAGCATCGCTAGTTCAGATTCATTTTAAGCTAAAACCTACCATGCCACGTATAAAGTGTCGAACTACCCTCATCCCCTTAGCTAGGTAGCAAGCTCTATTTGGACTACTTCTATTTTGTGGAGAAGACCCCCAAGTGGATACTTCCTCGATCACAGCAGTCTTGACCTCGAGTCAACCGTTATTTATTTTTGACAATCTCATTCAGTAATCCTTTATCTTGAGTGGTTTTGGGGCGTTTTATTTGGTAAACAACAGTTTAAAAAACGTTTAGGAGGACCAGCAGACCCTACTTCTACCCTTATAGAACCACCATCATTTTACACGCAGTCTTATTAACGACTAGATCTATGTCATATATCTATCATCAGCTCGAAGTAACGGGAATTCTGACTCATCGGACCACACCTCAGGCTACCGGTCTTCTAGGCCCCAATCAGTGACGCCACCGGCCCAGGTAAGGCTCTGTGTTCGGAATCATAAACCTGGTGAATAGTCTGTTCTCATGGAAGTTAAATCATGCTGAATTGATCAGCTGGTACCGCCTACGTTGAATGTGGTTTGAGCCAGTGCCGCAAGTCTGTTACAGCAGACAATTCTAGTTAGGCACATATGGCTCTTCTTCTTTATGTACTGAGGACGTAGGCGATCATGGCTCTCCACAACTCCCTGTCCTATGTAGCTCTTAATAAATTTTGTCTTTCTGTTATTTCTTCTAAACCCTGTTCCACCATCCATTTACTCAAGCTCGCCAGGTAGGTTATGCGTTGTTTTCCTGTGTCCCAATTACCTTCAATCAATCCTGTGAGTATCAGTTTTTTCAAGCGCTCTTGTCCACATTATGTACCTTAGAAGTTTCAAATGTCTCTTCCTGATATTAAGTATAAGTTTCCGAGACACAAGGGGTTACTGGTTGTCGAAGCAACGTTACTGAGAAGAAAGGACAATAAAACATGGATTCGAGGAGACAAAAGATGAAGATTGGTGTTGCATTCAAATTTTTGAAGATTATAATGGCCTAATTAACTGGAAAGAAGTTAACTGGGAAAGAGTTCTACAAGTAAAAAGTGCGGGGGGAGGAAGAAACTATTAACATAGAAATTACGGTTACAACTAGTAATGTCACCTGTGAAATTTTGAGATCTAGATGCCAATGTAGCATTGTGCTTAAAATCATGAAGTTGATGAATCAAAGAGAAAAGCTCATCTGAACAATTACCATAATAATATTTATAGAAATGGCACTCGAAAGTAACTTTACGTCGATGGGAAACTGGTTGGAACCAGACTGGAATCTGCAGTGTATCAGTCCTGCCAATTCAGGACCGAGAAAATTGCAGATTTTGTCAGAATCTCTTGATATATAGCAGAAGCACCGGATAAGATATAGCAGTAATTTTTAATACACAGACATATGCTAGACATATAAACGTGCAAGGTGTATTCGGGCGAGAAAAATATGACACAGTGAACCGACTTTCCTGGCAACAGACTTAGCAATTGATTTAATATATTCGAGAACGTGAGATCGTGAAGGTGCAATGAATTGTTCTCCTGGAGATTAGCATAAGCCATTCTGATAGAAGGTATACACAAATACACATGTGACAAAATTGACAGAAGGATGTCAGTTGTCACCACAATTTCAGAAATAAAATAATCCAACGACCTGTCACCCACTATCATACTCTGTTCGAAAAACGATAACTCTTGTCACTTCGCTATGAGCAGCCTAGCCGGAGTTCATACTGATACCCCAAATGTTAGAGCTCAACTTATATTGGGTATCCCCATGATGTCAAAGAGATGAAACATCTGATAATAACTGAATTTATGACACGATTGTCGCCATTTTGAACTTTTGTCTACGTATTAAATAATAGTTTAACAGACTATTTTTTAGAGGAAGTGTATCTCAGCTGCAGCTTCTGAAGAATTAACATTTGAGGTCAGATATAAGCCATAATAGGGAAGTCGGTTTTGATTGGCTGAGCTATCGTGGGAAAGATAGATAGGAGAAAGGTTTCAGGGAGTTGGTTCTTACCCGTCCAATTAGCGATCGCCGGCTGATGCAACATACGTTTTGGATGAGAAAGCGAGACAGAAGATGTTTGCGCTGCCAAATGATAAATAGAATGTAATCAGTACTTTTGCATGTCAGACAATCAAAGTGATGTCAGTCTGCTAATGAATGGGAAGAAACTATCCCCAAATGATGGCAAAGGGCATAATGAAGAGCTATGGCTCAAGTGACTGTCACATTTTATTGTCTGTTTCTCCTGATTCATCTTCTATCTCTGTAAAGGAAAGAATTTGCTTATTGTAGCAACATTCGGTTGAATAACTCAACAGTTTAAAAATAAAGGAATTCAATACGTTCATGGGTTATATATATATATACTAGCAGTAGAGCCCGCCGTTGCCTGGGGATGTAACAGTAAGAGATAGATCAAGTATCAACCATCATAAAGACTGAAAAATAAAATTGACAAAGATTATTCTTTAAGGTTGACGGACACGCATGTTTAATTAGATTTTTTTCTTTCTTTTTTTACGAATTAGTCAAACCCAAACTCAAACCAAAACATTGTTTTCAATCGTTATGAGCCTATCGATTGAATAGAATTTTATTATAAACAATTGTGTTGTAAATGGAATTTTTAAAGCATTCTGAATGTAAAAATAAAGAAAAAAGTGTGCAAGACAATAAGAAACACTACCTTCCAAAAAAAAAAAAGTGAAGTTTTGTTGAAATCGGTTGAAAAATGTAGGAAATCCGATCCCATTAATAAACTAACACACACACAAACAACCTGGGTTTTATAATAAGTATAACTCAATATGAGTTGTCCCCCTTTCATTCTGGCGATTTAAACGTGTTTTCAAATTGATTTCGTGCAAAAACAATTGTGTTTTTCCAATTTTTGGCACTATCAGAACCACCGCAAGGTAATTTTACGTAGTCCTGTGAAGTTTTGTTGAAATCGGTTGAAAAATGTAGGAAATCCGATCCAATATATAAACGTACACACACACACACACACACACACACACACACAATCTGCGTTTTATAAGTAAGATATATATATATATATATATATATATATATATATATATATATAGGTGGTTGTCTGCATGTTGATTAGGGGAGGTTTTTGCGTAACAACAGTGACATAACACCAGTTGTTTGTGGTAGTGGCAGAGAGTTATACCTTAGATTTTTTCAAAATAAATTGAATAAATGTTTGTGATGCAATATAAAGTTTTTGAAGGAAGAGAATCCTGATAAGTATTTTAGCAACTATAAACACACGTCAAAAACACTATATTACATCACCAACCTTCTTAAACCCATTCAAAAAGAATCAACGTATACGTATATATATATATATATATATATATATATGTTGCGATGAGTAAATTGTCGTCATTTTCCATTTTTAATTTCGCCCATGCGCGTTTTTTGTTTTTGTCGATTGCACGGTATATTACGGTTAGTTGGGCACCGTCTGTGAGAAAAAGAGCACCATGACGTAATTCACTTCGCCAGATATTTGGAAACGGCATGCTGTACTGCTTGGCATTCGCACCGGAAGCTCCAATACGAACATTTTAAACAGTGCATAGGATTTGGAAATAGTTGGAAGATATATCCAGTTAGCATCATGGCGTTTGGAGTGATCACTATTGATGGCGACGTTATACCTCCATTCGCCTTCCCACAGAATCTCAGACTCAACACGGAAGTCTACATCAAGTGCCTTGAGGAGGTAGTGCTGCTCTGGATTAAGAGGGTCGCTGCTGGAAGGCCCTATGTCTGGCAACATGACTCTGCACTATGCTACACAAGCAGGTGAACACAATAATGACTGTCAGACTATTTCTGCGACCGCTTCACCCCTCACAACTCCCCAATCTGCAACCCCCCTTGACCATTATACGTGGGGCGCAGTTGAACGAGAGACCAACAAAACTCCTTGCAACACCAAAGATGGACTGAAGGCAAAGATTATGGCAGTATTCACTAACTTAAACAAAGAGACCGTCCAGAAGAGTTGCAGGAGATTCCGAAATCGTCTGAAGGTCGTGGTTGAAGCCAATGGCGATTTTATTGAATAAATCTACTCTTTAGTATTTCGAGTTATGTTTGTGTAATTATGTTAAATATATAGCGTATGCGCGAAATTAAAATGGCGACAATTTATCCATCGCTCTCTCTTTATATATATATATATATAAGATTTTTTCCCGCAGTAAGTTGCCATTTCTTTCTGCCTGAGACTGGTTATCAATCAAAGCTATAGGACAAGGCTGTTATTCAGGATGAGGAGACGGATTTATAAGTATTTGCACGTAAGTGACTGGAATTCGAACTCGGTTCTCCGATTTCTTATTCTGAGCCGATATCCATTACACCACGGCGGATATCCAACATTGGTTGTAAAATCTTTAATAAAATCTTCGAGAAAGTAATAGGACTAATATGCTTGCTATCTCTCTTTTGTGTTTTGGTAGAAACCGCTTATATGCATAGATTACCAACAGAGTTTTATATAATTTGCATAGGAATGAAGAAACCCATTAACGGCGATATTTCTCTGACACTTTGACATGGGTTCTGTTCGACTGGTGTTTTCAGATGTTGATTGTCAATTGCCCATGGACGTATTCAACTACCTTGATTTTCAGGTCTTGTCGCAATGAGAGCTAGACGCGTGCTAGGCTCTTAGAGCTTGTCGGACTCACTGCCTTCGGGCGGAGAGGAACCCAGACGAAGGCCAGAGTCCCGTCTAGGGAGGTAGCCAGCTACCCGGCCCCGTGCATATGGGGTCTACAGGTAATTTTTGCTCGACCCTACCGGCTCGGAACACCCCACGTAAATATCCGGCCTTGTGACACATATGGCCATGTGGGGGAGGTCTCAAGTAAATACAGATCTTCAGGACTCGTATCCCTACTGCGGAACTTCAGAAACCTTATGCTTTGTTAATGTTGGCAACAATTTGAGAAGCATTATTACCACACTTGAACTCCTATAGAAAAAGTCATTTAGGTTAAAATCCTTTTCTCGTAGAAGAGATTGTTAATAATACAGTTATTTTTTTTTCATTTAAGATATTGATTAAATCCTTAAATTTATTTGATACTAACTCACCAATATTATTTTCTGAGTAGCTAATCGTATGCTCTATTAGCCTGCAAATATTTGAAAATTGCAGTTAAGAGAAAATTTCGTTAATGAGGGAAAGATGTTAATTTAGCTTCAGTCAAATAAAATATTCTTTCTTTTGTATCTACTTATTTTTCTCCTTATTTTATATCGTAAGAAAAGTGAAAATAAGCCTGTTCCAAAGTGCTTCCAGATGATATTCTGTGGTTGTTTCACGAAGGCGACAATTGTACCAGTCATTACCAGAGATCTCTAATCGAGGTATTGTTGGTGTTGGCATGAATACTGAAGAGAATGTTAAATATTTGAAGACTACTCCCATCCCTTGCTTCTAAGCGAAGGCACCAAAAACTATCTAACAATATTTTATAGTTTTAGGTATGCCATTATAAACTAAGCATGTAATTCTGTTACGTTGTTACTTTGTACTGTTATGATGGATATCATTATGTAATTGTTACCGTTGAATGTTGGATGATGATGGAAAGGAGAATGTTGTAGCCATTCGCCTAATTGATGGCGGGTTTCATTATCCTCACAAATCACTTTCCCATCTATTTGATAACCGCCTACATTCTTTTGATTTTGTTCTCGTCAGTCATATCTTTCTACGTCAAATCTTTCTTTCTTTTTTCTTTCATTCTTTTCTCTTTCTAATAAAATTATTTGCAATTATTTTTCTTTTTTTGCAATAATATTATTTTCAAATTTTTCTTTCTTTCTTGCTAATAAAATTATTTCTAATTCTTTCTTTCAAATGAAATTTTTTTATTATTTTAAATTCTTTCTAATAAAATTATTTTCATTATTTTCAATTCTTTCTAATTAAATTTGTTTTAGTCTTTTCAGTTCTTTATTTGTAATAGAATTATTTTCAATTCTTTCAAATTAAGTTTTTTAAAAATCATTTTTAAATTTTTAATTTTGATAAAATTATTTTTAATTCTTTCTAATTAAATTTTTTAAAATCATTTTCAATTCTTTATTTTCGATAAAATTATTTTCAATTCTTTCTAATTAGATTTTTTAAAAATTATTTCTAATTCTTTATTTTTGATGAAATTATTTTCAATTCTTTTAATTAAATTTTTTTAAAATCATTTTCAATTCTTTATTTTTGATAAAATTTTGTTCATTATTTTCAATTCGTTCTTTCTAATTAAATTTGTTTTATTATTTTCAATTCTTTCAAATATTTTTTTTTGTTATTTTCAGTTCTTTCTTTTTAATTAATATTTTTCGTTATTTTCAATTCTTTTTTTAATTAATTTTTTTTTATTATTCCCAGTTCTTTCTCATAAAATTATTTTCCTTATTTTCAATTCTTTCTTTTTAATAAAATTATATTCACTATTTTCAATTCTTTCTTTATTAAAGAAAATGAACATCCAGCCACTAGTAAAAATTTAGCCTAAACCTGATTTCTTTTGCCAATCAAGGCAATAAAATCACTAAAAAACTAGGGGTTACTGAGTGTGAAAGGATGTGCGAAAAAGAAGAACATGATTAAGGAGAAAGAACAATAAAAGAATGGGTTATTAAGCTGGAAGAGTGTTCCGGAAGAGAGAAGTATGAGAGAGGAAACTGTTATCATAGAACTTACGGTTGCAATAAGCAACTTCAACTAAAAAAGATGAACTCTACCTGCCAATATATTAGGCTGTTCGGAAAATAATGTCCGATTTTACAATAAACATTTTAATAGTGTTCTAATATATTATTATAATAGTTGCACAAGTATTTATTGTAATTATATTGTTTATTAATATTATTTAATTATATTATACAATTATATTAATTTATATAACAATATATATATATATATATATATATAACATATATGATATATATAACAATATAAAAAGTATTTTATAGTAATTATATTAATATTATTTAATAATATTATTTATTTAATTTATATTATTTATTATAATTCATATTATTTATTATTATTATAATGGTTGCACAAGTATTACTCATTCGTAATAATCAATGTGTTCTATTTGCTAGTTTTATATCCATCACTTTCAGAACTTAACTTAAAACATATGCCTTTCATCTTGAAGACGTAAAAAAAAAAGAAGAATTGCCATTACTTTTTCTGCATGAGTTCGAGCGTGATAATAATGCTTCTGAAACTGCCAACATTAAGCGAGCATGGGGTGAAGGATCCATTTGCAATCAGATAGTACGGCGCTGGTTTCTGAAGTTCCTCAGTGGGGATACGAGTCCTGAAGATAAAGGTGCAATAGACACTCAACATCTGAAAACACTAGTTGAACAAAACTCACATCAAAGTGTTAGAGAAATGTCTCAGTTAATGGGTTTTTTAGCATTTCAACCATATCAGACCATCTCAAGAAAATTGGCATGGTAAAGAAACTCGATGAATGGGTTCAACAAGAACTCTGTGATGGTCAAAGAGTTCGAAATTCGAACGATCAATGTCTTGATTGAATAGTGACTTGTTTGTTCTGTTAGCTTCAGGGCGACGTTTTATAGACTTTAGCTATAGGACGAATCACTTGAGTAAATTTTTATCGTTGAATCCAGCGTAAAATGAACGCTGACAATTTTAAGCGTATTTTAAATGTCATTACTTTATGCGATGCTGTGTATGTGTGTTTGTTTAATCTGCGTTTTGTTTTTAATCATTTTGCTCCAAACAAGGCGATAAAGCCACCAAGACACAAGGGGTTGTTGAGTGTTAGAGAATATGAAAAAAATATACTATTAAGGAGAGAGGACAATAAAAGAATAAGAATTAATAAAACAGAAGATTGACATTGCATTCAAAATTTTGAAGATCAAACTTGACCGGAAAGCAAGAAGCCTGAAGAGATTTCCACAAGTGAGAAGTGCGAGAGAAAGTAACTGTTAGCATAGAAGTTATGGTTACATCTAGCCATTTCAACTGTAAATTGATGAGACCTGACCGCCAATCTAGTACTGCGCTTATGTTCATAAAGTCGGAGCACCAAAGAAGAGAGGTCAGCCGAACAATTGTCATGAAAATGTTTATAAAAATAGTACAGGGAAGTTAAGGCGGGAAAGGGACTGAAGCCGAGAGGCCAGATCACATGTGTCGTGTTGTGTTGTGCTGTGTTTGTGTGTCTGTGTGTGTGTGCTTGTGTGTGAGTGTGTTTGTGTTGATACACTTGAACACTTAGACTGCTGGCCAATGTCAACATGTACTAATAAATAAGATAAAATAAGTAAAAACAAACAAATAAGCCGATGGAAAACCTTTTAATTACTTCCCGTGCAATGGTCACTAAACCATACTCGCCTTTCCCAGATTCTCCATCCTGTTATTGATAGTTTCCCATACAAACTTCTTCATTGGGAATGTGTTGTTTCCAACAGACATTCAACGCGGCTCTCTACGGTCGAGTGTCCGTACCAAGGAGGTTCTTCTTTGCCGGTGATTTCATTACTGTCCCTCTCCTTGACCCGTATAAAAAGACGGTTTCCCTATTGACCTAAAGAGTTACCCTTTTTTTTTTTTTCATTTTTGAGTTTCGAACTCTCTTCATTCTTGAGAGTGCTGTCCATGTCATTGTAATTTTGACAGTTCTTTTTTTTTGTGAGGAGTTCAACGATGACTCCATATATAAA